>PQWD01001979.1:0-16149 GCA_019425675.1 Leucinodes orbonalis
CCTGAAATGTCCTTATGAAACTGGTAATAATTGCACAATGTGACCTTTAACTATGAAAATAGATTATACACTTGATGTATTTCTCGACCTTTGATCGTTAAAGTTTGCAATGCTTAGTTGCAATTCTCTATTTACGGTTCCAGGGACGCAGGTATGTCATTGAAGTTATTGGAATCGAGCTCTCTAGTTGACAAAAGATAATATTTACTCTTTTCTTAATTTTCCTATTTCCATTATAAGTTTGTGAGAGGAAACGCATTCAGCTTGTTATTTGTTGCGTAGGTTTATCTCGAACAGTGAATAAAATACATGCGTAGAAAATAAATGATTATTTGTGAAATAAACTTCCTAAGTTGTATTATTAATAGAAATTGAGATTGATAAATTTTGGTGATTTGTAGAGTGTCAGTGGCTCAATTGTGTGGACTGTTTCCGTCCTACCGGGAGGGTTGAGGTTCAAATCCCGCCTCGTACTAATTTTCGAATTGTCGAAATTATTATGTACGTTATCCGACGCTCTTGCCGAGATACATCGTGAGGATACCTGCGCACGCCTGAGAAGAGATTGATGTGGATGACTAAGACCTAAACACCTTACACGGGTAGGCTCGTGCCCCTCGGTGGGGACGTTTAATGAGCTGATTTTTAAAATAATCCTGAAAGTTATTTTCATTGCAATGCGAGGTAACATTTCTAGGTATTTATTTTTTCTTTATTCATATTTGCATGTCTTTATCACCATTCAAGGAAACTGAATTTGGTTTGCCAAAATCAAAGTTTCCTTTAATGTTTAACCACCATGAGGTATTTTCACTTTTTCTCTGTATACTTCTTACTTTGTGATAAAGTTAATATACTTTCTTCACGGTTTTTCAAGAAGCATTTGAAAATGCTTTGCTTTTTTATGAGTTCGATACAAGTGTTAAAGTTGAATATTCTTCAAGCATGCTGATGTTTAGAATATGATTTGATGAACTTACTAATAAAAGCTGCCTTATTGTTGTTCAAGTTAGTCTCTAAGTAGACTATTGTTTGTGTAAGCAATAATATGAACTTTGTGCTATTTGTGTTTATTTAAAGTTTGCCGAAAGTTTTAATGAGAAAACACCAAGAGAATTATTGAAACACACCAAGTTTCAAATTGTATCACCAATATTTGTTTTAAAGTTATGGCCTCCAATTTCTATAGTAAAGGATTAACGCTTTTGTATACTAAGTGTATGTATGTAATACATTATATGATGATTTCTTTAAAACGTCGATTGTTCAGTGTTTCGTTATAATTTGAAAAAATTCCCGCCCTTATTACAGGGTCTAAAATGTTTTGGTCCACCAAACCACTGTACCTTCATTTATAGAGTACTCAATACTCATTTTTTTATTGCATTCCATAGTATTTTCACGGTGGACTTACAAATAATAAAGGACCTTATGGACCCTGTCGGGCACAACAACAATGTAGGAGAGAGGAGGAGGCTGGATTCTGACAATACAATTTACTTTATCAATCTGTGTGTATATGTATATCTTTAAAATTGTAGCTTATATTTGTATACTATAATATGTATTTAAAATGTCGCTTATGTTATCTATGTTATGTATTTAAAATGTCGATTAAGTTTATCATATTCGGCTAATATTTATCAGTTAGGTATTCTTTGATACTGTAATAGCTTTTTCTATTAAAAAATGTTTGAGATTATTTAAAAAAAAATTTTCATGGTTTTCATTTCTTATGTTGTCCGGTAGTTTATTGTAAATTTTTATCGACATAATCAATGGGCTAGAAGAGTAAATGGTTAGTCGAGAGCTGGGAAGATATAATTTATTTTTGTGCCTGAGCTTATATTTTGTTTGGATACTTTCTTTAGTAGTATAAAGGTTCGGGTGCTTGCGAACAAATTTACAAGCCTCAAATATGTACAAACATGGTAAAGTTAAAATTTTTAGCGATTGAAAGTGTGGTTTACATGTTTCCTTTTGTTATATATTAACTAGGATTCTAATTAATTTCTTTTGTATCGTAAATATAGTTGAAGCATCAGTGCTGTTACCCCAGAGGATAACGCCATATGAAAGTAAAGAATACGCGTAAGCATAATAAAGAGTAATAAAGTATTGAGTATATATTTTATGCAAAAGGGAAACCTGTTTCCAGAGTGCACTGTGATAGGTTGAAGAAATAGAGGACAGGTAATCCACGAATACTTTTTCAGAAAATCACTTACGTTACCATTCAAAACATCTTGTAATAAGAATCCTTCATTTAATAAAACTTTACGTTACTTCTTGCACTTACTTATAAATAATCGGCAACATTTTGGCATGTTTATGAAGCTTTTGTGATACATCATCATCAGCTCATTAAACGTCCCCACCGAGGGGCACGAGCCTACCCGTATAGGGTGCTTAGGCTTAAGTCGTCCACGCGGGCCCAGTGCGGGTTGGACGACTTCACACACAACCTTTGAATCTCTTCGCAGGCGTGCATGAAGGTTTCCTCACGATGTTTTCCTTTACCGTAAGAGCGTCGGATAACGTACATATATTTTCAAAAATTTAAAACACATTGGTACTTGTCGGGATTTGAACCTCAGCCCTCCCAGTAGGAAGGCGGTAGTCCACACCATTGAGCCACCGACGCTCTCATTACAACTTTATGTATCGTTTTGTGATACATACAGTTGTAATAGACACACAAAGCCGAATCTGTGCTGATTCATCAGTCCATAGACAAATATAGGTCTCTCGGAAATAGTCAATAAGTCCACTTTCACTCAGCGACAACAATGCACAGTCGACCTCATCCTTCCCTTATTTTAGTACTGGTTCACGGTCCCGCTTTCACTGCGAAATCCACGCCTATATCGGGGTTGTAGAGTCTATTTTCGTATCCATCGACGCCAGGGGTTCGGAGTCAATGTCAGCTGGTTTAAGGGTCAAGTTTTTAATCATTGCATTCTCATTGCAAAACATAACTATTTTGGGAATAAACAACTGTGTTAGTCAAAGTAACAGTAAAATCAAATAAACCCTAAAATCATTCAATTTATGCTTTGAACTTGACACTACACTTTAAATTAAGAAAAAATCGATAAGCAAGGGCAACACATTTACTCCTTAGGATGCTGTTAGGGCTGCGAGGGAGCCCTAACAGTATCCTAAAGAGTATAACGGAGACCTACGACTCTCCTATATTAAAACATTTGGTGCGTTTGCTGACACAGAGCGACGTATGTGATCGCCAGATGCAGAGATGAATTGTTTTGTATGTTGTTTTGTTGTGTGTGTTTTTGTACTAACAATAATATTAATATTATAAGTATGTGCCTACTAATACTACTAATCAATGGATCAATTTGTAATCTGAAAATAAATTATTATTATTTACAAAAAATACGGTATGCCTCAGAAATATTTTCAGTAGTATATTTGTGTGTCGCAACAGTCGTTGTTTTTAGTTTGCTGTGAAAAATTGTTTTCTGTAAACAGGAAATTAAACTGGCATTCAGTCTACCTGATGTATATTCAAGTCTATAAATTTCATTGTCTGTGACACCTTCGACGCAAAACCACAGCTTACCCTTTAGGTAGATAAACACATTTTGACTGACTTTAAATTTAATAAGAGTTAAATATTGTAATAAATTTTGTGATTTATACATGTCACATTTTTATGCACTATTTCATTGTTTGGTTCTCAAAAATCGCCTTAAGACACATCCGACGGTATCGCCATTCAAGCACAGGATCCGAATGCATTTTCACTAAAAAATGGCCGTCAAGATATTCAGTTCAGCAGTTAATCTTAATCTAACGAGGCCAGTTTAGGTACCTGGGACTCCTGGAAATAGGGTTATCAAATCTCAGAATTTGACTTGAGATCTCAGGAATTTTCGAATTTTCTCAGGATTGCACTTTTCTCTCAGGATTTTCAATGAATACAGGTAACATTTTAAAAGTCTCTTTGATTAAAAGATAATCCAAGCCGCTGACAGCCCACCGCTTTGCATACGATGCGTCCAAGTTTCAGCGCGTGAACTACAGCTGCAGTATGTACAAAAAAAAAAATACGTTTTTGTGAAATCTCAAAAGAATCCGGTGTTTAGTTTTTTTCCTTCTGGTAACCCTACGTGGCAATACCAGTCTGTATTCATTATTATTTATTTGCAAGCTCTAACGCAAACATCATTATAACGCTAACCCGTCCGCGTTTAGTATTCTCCCAATAAAGCTCGAAATCTAAAAGCGTCGCCATAAATAATAATTTGCCCTAACGTGACGTGCTTTATTAACCATGAATTATTCTGGCCGCGCCGCTTTATGACAAATTTAAGGACATAATTAAACTGTGCATCTTGACTATACGCGGCCACCGGATTTGTTTACGTGGTATTGTTTGATATGAGCGGAGGTCATGTATTTTAATACTTTGAGTGTCTGGTACACAAGGTAGTAGACTCGGTACTGAGTCGTCTAGATAGGTATAATCGCAGTACCAGATATCGTTCTATGGAATAGAAGTGTTTGCACTTCTGTGTTTTGGAAGAAAGGCACTGTAGCTAGTAAATTACCGGGTATAAGAGACCTAACACCTGTCGTATCGGGTGTCGGGCGCAGTGCGGCATTGATGGAGGATAATAACTGTGTATCAGTTGTTGGTCTCCTTCAATGCCGCTCTGTCATGGTTAGGCGTGACCACAGATTTCCCAATACAGGAGATGGGGCAAGCCGTGTTTTTAAGTGCGACAAATGTAAGCTCAACGAGCATACACTGGCTGCCAGTTTACGCTCTGTGAGACGAGTCAAGACGCACGAATATTAGAAGAAATTACCGTTTTTTCCCAAAATGCCATCCTGTGCAATTGTAACATGCCATCATCGCAATGAATCAGTAAATTTACCAAGAAATAACTTTTCACAGATAAGAACCGAAAAGAAATTGCGACACTGGGACTGCCTATAAACTTGGCGGCTTGTCCAGTTTAATTGTATATTCGGATGTCTGTGGGCGTGACAGAGCAGCATTGACAATTATAACATAAAATCAACAAATTCACCTGATTGTCCGAAAAGAAAGATTTAATGATGCACGCTGAGCCGCCGCGACGGTACTACAATCGTAGGATGGTAGACGTTGATACCCACCAATCGGCATTAGACCCACGTGGTGGGTTACAACCCAGTTTCGCCATGGCTATGCATATAGGAAGGCCTACCCCCCTCCCTTAGGATTTGTTTGTCTCCCGCCTGCATCACCATGGAAAGTATATAGTGTTTACACTATTGGTAGAGTTTGTTTTTTTCGTAACAGTGGGTTTTTTTTGCAGTTGGGTATCTTGTTTTTTTATATTGACCATTATTTTAACATGATACAAACAAAATAATTAGTAATCTATTTTGTTTAAAGTAATAATTTTAATAAGAAACAATATAATTCTGTAAAATACTCATAAGAGTATTCTAAATATAAATTTAAAAGAGTAACTACTGAGTTTTTTTGCTGAATTAATGAACCAGTGGCAGCTTCATTTGACATTTATTATTGTTCTATCCATAGATAGAGCTTAGCGCGCTAATTCTTAAAATACGGTTCTATCTACCTACATAAGACTTTTTGATTTTACGTAAAGAATGTTATTTGCGACGCTCTACGGACGTACGGAAGTCTCTAGACTGATTCATAAAGACGGGAAAAACAGTACATTTCATAAGGAACACTATCGTTCAACGTTCAAAATGGTTAACCGTGGTGTACCACAAGGAAGTATACTCGGTCCTTTGATTTTCCTACTCTATGTCAATGACTTACCTAAAGTAATCAGTCACAGATGTATTTTATTTGCAGACGACATAACTTTTCTTTTTAAATGTACCAATAAATATCAATTTGAACATGAAATAAATAATTCTATTAATACTATTGTGACATGGCTAAATACAAATCATCTATTATTAAATATAAATAAAACAAAGCTTATTCAATTCAAAAATTATAAAATGGAATGTAGTAACATTAACATTACTTATCGGGATAAGGATATACACACTGTGGAATCCAGCACATTTCTCGGAATTGAAATTGATCAACATCTGAACTGGAAGAAGCATGTAGAAAAAGTGTGCACTAAGTTGAATAGATTTGTCTATGCCCTAAAGAGACTAAGGAAAACAATATCACAGAAAGCCTCTCTGGCCGCCTACCATGGATATGTGTCCTCAGTATTATTGTATGGTCTGCCTTTGTGGGGTAACTCTGTAGATATAGACAAAGCATTTAAAGTACAAAAGAAATGCGTGCGGGCAGTATGTGGTGCCTGGTTTCTCGAAAGTTGTAAACCATTATTCCAGAAACTACAGGTACTCCCGTTGCCTTGCATGTATATACGTGAAATATGTATGTTCGTTAGACAATTTCCTAACTATTTTAAGACTCATGCTGCAACTTTCTCAACTCGTACAAGACATGCAAGTCGATTATATTTTCCTAAATGCAACTCAACTTTTTATCAAAACAATATGTTCCCCATGGCAATAAAAATATTCAATAAACTGCCTGATGAGTTTAAAACCCTGCCACTTCGTCTTTTTAAAAAAAAAATAAATGCTTGGCTTCTTGACAATTGTTTTTATAGTCTGATGGAATATTTAAATCGGCCAGCCTTTTGACATTTTTATTTGTGTTATTCATTATTTACATTTGACATTTTCATTCCATTTATTGTATTGAACTTATTTATATAAATTTAGTAATGAATATCGTAATTATTAATGTAATATAAATTTTTGCACACCGGCACGCAGTGACCCGGTATGACGACATTGTGACCTAATGTAATACTGACTACCTGTATAAGATTTAACATTCGTTATGCAAATAAAATGATTTGATTTTGATTTGATTTTAATTCATATTTGGCAGTTAATGAGCGAAAGTTCTTTCTCAATTAGGCATTGTTTATTACTTTGCGTGTTGACAGTTTGTCACCACAGAGAAAATCTAGACAAAGAACAAAAGCATATTCACGCCTAGCTAATGGGTTCTAAACATATATATTACGACTCATAGTGTGCATCGAAACTAGGGATGCCCAAAAAAGTGTATTGTATCGATATATCGCATCGTAACTGTATCGAACTTGGTTGTATCGATACGCGATATTATCGATTTCCTTTGTATCGATATATCGTATCGTAACCGTATCGCATGCCTTTCAATTAATATGCGATATAATGAGTATATATCGTGTGAAGGGTTATCTTTTAGTAGTTTTACTATATTCTTTTATTTTTTTAAAAGAAATAAATAATTTATATATTTAAAAAGTTTTATTCGATAAAAACATTTCACAATTGCCATTGATCAACACTTAAACAACGCAAAAATAATAATTTTGATAGGCGCTGTGGATTTAACCTATTACGGCTTTCGGAAAGTGTGTGTCCAGCTAAAGAAAACAGGCGTTCAGAAGGAACTGAAGTTGCGACAACTATTATACAAATTAATCACTGACATAGTTTGATACGATACGTTAATGCGATATTTGAATGATATATCGAAGCGTATCGTATGGTCAAAATATCAATATATCGTATAGTGCTGTATCGATATTCCGATATATCGTATCGTAACGGGCATCCCTAATCGAAACGTGATCGCTACTAAGTAAATATATTGTTTTGTGTTTGAATAATGTATTTTATAAACCAGTATTGAGTTATTTAGCCACATCATAAGGTTTTTAATAAAATACTGAAGGAATTGAATTACCTAATGATCTGGCTAGTTATCTCTATCAATTCCATACCAATAAAATTAAAGTGTCTATATATATGTATTTGATGATGTAAAAATGTATAGATTCGTGATATGCTCACAAAACAATTTAAAAAAGTGGTTCGAATGCAGCGGCAGCACACATACACATATTTCGAATGAGCGTACATTCATCATCATCAGCTCATTAAACGTCCCCACCGAGGGGCACGAGCCTACAGGGTGCGTATAGGGTGATTAACTCAAAAAATTACAAACTGTACTCTCTTCGGCGGTATGTTTTTGAGGCACGGGTGGCGTATCTACCTTTATATATACAGAATATCATTGTATGTATTATCGAAACAACCATTTTAACTAATAAACATATATATTTTTGTCTGTCTGTTTGTTGCGGGTAATCTCAGAAACGATTGGACCAATTTGGACGGGACTTTTTTGACAGGTAGCTGATGTAATAAGGAAAAACAAAGGCTAAATTAAGTATTTGCCTCTAATTTTATTAGAGCAAATACTTAATTTAGGAAAATAAAGCAATGTTTTAACGAGCGGCGATCGCACGTTTGTAGGTTATGTTAGACTGTGGGGGAATACACTCATATATCGCGAGTGAAACCGCGGGGAACAAACTAGTGTCAAGTAAATTAGTAAAATGAAGGCCCAGCAGGCCGATCGCGCTTAATTTTGCATACAGCTATAACGTAACTACACTTGACCGAAATACAAATTTCGGTCAAGTGTAGTTACACAAATACAAAGGTTAGTCGACGTCACAGGTGACCGAAGATCTGGCAGCTACCTTGGACAAATAATAATCAGTCTGGCAATCCAAAGGGGTGACGCTGCCAGTATTTTCGGAACCTTGCCGAAAGGGACTTCTTTTAATTATATTTTTTATTTTTAATTATTTATTTTAAGTGTTAAGTTAAAGTGTTATTTATGTACTTAATTAGTTTTAATAATCGTTCATCATTCCAAATTTTTTGGTTAATTTCATATCACGCTAATCATTTGACAGGTAGTTCAGATGAAATTGATGGACCTTAACCTTATGGCAATACCGAATGTAGAAAATGTCAATTATTACAGGTTTGGAAGGACACCGTAACTACACCCATATTGTAATCGAAACGTTTCGTTTTAAAATAACGCGATCGGCCTGCTGTACGACAATGTAAATGAACTTTACGGTAATGGTTATCCATGCTTGCCAAAAATGGAACTCAAAAACGAGTTGTTCTGCGTTAACTAGAACACTTTTTTACCACTATTCCGTTTGTACTTGTGCTGATTTAAATCTAAGTTCTCATTGCCAAATGAGTGTTCATTAATTTTTGCAAAATAGTTTTCAATGAGACTTTTATAGTTTGTTATAGTTTTACTTAAATCGGTCACCAGTATCTCACTTCTCGGATGAGTTACTTAAAATTCCTTATTGTGTTTAGGTTAAAGTTTTTTAAAATCTTTATTTTGCACTTATACTTGAGTATATGTGAATTTTCTTATTAAATAAACAGTATTTTATTAATCATATGTCAAATTTTAAATGACGTGAGAGAAAACTAATATTAAATCACTCACGAAAGAAATAACCGCCTTTTAACGGGTTTTTTAGATCATCATCAGCCTATATCGGCCCACTAAAGAGCACAGGGTTTACCATACAGCCTATCAAGCGGATGGTTTTTAGATACCTTCGGAAGTCGGGAAAATTTTACAAGAAAATAATATGATAGGAGGATGAAGTCACGCAATCGACTATACACAAAGACTTCTTAAAGTATCCAAAAATATATAAAACCTTTTTCGATGACATAATTTTAAGCGGTTCTGACAACTCCGAAGGTACCGCGCGCGATTACATAATTGATCCATAAGTAATCTTGGGGATAGTGCCCATAATGGTATTGCTAAAGTTTATTATTCCCCTCTCAATTTCTTAAGTAAACAGACCCCAAGAGTATGCCAAGTAAACCATTAAAACACCTTGAACTGCCCGTCCCAACCTGGTTGTCCTAATTTCACCGGCATGACACTAACTCGCTGGCATTTTAAACTTTCTTCGTAACTGAAATTAAAATATGAATCTGAAATGATGGGCCATGAAATTACGCAATAAACCCGGTTTATTTACCGGTTTTATGTCCGGGTCTTTTAGGTTAAGTTGCAGTGTAAAAATTAAAAATAATGTGGAAGGGTTCGAAATGCCGGAGAAGAAATTGGACATCTCCGGTTTTGCCCAGTAATTGTGTGTTCCTTTAGCATTTTGAATGTGTTAATGAGGATGCTGTTATGCAAATAGCCGGTTGAGTAAACCTTTTGGCCAGTTGGTGTTCGTTTTCATTGTTAATTATATGGTTATATATTAATTCATAAAAAAACGTGGGAAACCCACCAGCAGGATGGACTAGTAACTAATTGAAGTCACTGGTAATTGCCGGATGCTAGTAAAGCATTTGGCGATTCAAACTGGCATAAATGAAAAGATAATAAAAAAGTTAATTCATTTCTATTTGTAAAGTAAAGCATGTAAAACTTATGCGGTAGGTATATGTTTAAATGTTAGTACATAAATAAAAATAAAGTTTCTACAAAAATGAAAAGTATATAACAATGTTTATTAGTTGCTTTATACCCATAAATATCGTACCTTAAAATAAAAGTAATGATCTTTTTTGTTCCAGTATGAGGGCACTGTAGCTAGTAAAATTACCGGATATGAGAGACCTAACATCTGTCGTCTCGGGAGACGGGCGCAGTGTAGTGACAATAAATAATTACAACCAACTATTATTAATTTCCTATTAACACTGCATCTGTCATGGTCAGGCGAATTACTAACCATCTGTTGAGCGATCTGACAGTCCCGTTCATTTCATGTGTTAAAAAATCGAATTCATACGGGTGCCCGGGATACTCTTTGAAATATCGGTACTATTGAACAGTGTTAGCCTTACTCAGTAGCTAGAATAATTTTCAGAAGTAACTAGATTGCCGGTTTTATTACCCCAAAAAGTAGCTAAATTCTCCGCCACGAATGAAAAGGTAAAATTCTCCGCCACGAATGAAAAGGTAAAATTCTCCGCCACGAATGAAAAGGTGAAATTCTCCGCCACGAATGAAAAGGTAACTTAGACTCGTTTTGGTAACAAAACAATAGCATTGTCACTAATAAGGAAGTATGTATCTTTATGTGGTACTTATTTAAGTCTTGCTTTGTAACTTGGTAGATTCTTTATTGACAAAGACTGCTCTCCTCGGCATTTCGAAGTAACGTAGGTCAGGCTCTTTTCGACCAATCTTTTCGCGTTTTTAATTTTTTTTGATGAAACAAAAAAGGAGATAGAAGGAGTATCTAAAGGTTTAGCTACAGTTTTTTTTCTACAAAATCAAAGAATAGCTAAATCTAGCTGTAAAGTGGTTAAGTTGCCAACACTGCTGTTGAAATGTTGAAGAACATAATTCTCATTCAGTTACGAAAGTGTTATCCCAGTCCCAAAAAGGGCTGGAGGGGCAATTCGCATATATATTTACTGCAACATACTTTCGGTATTGCCCTTTGTTAGGCTGATTAGCATAAGGCTAAAGAGTGGCTCTATCCCTCGCTGCCCTTGAGGTAGTCTAGGATTTATGAACTGGACATTCGTTCTTTTTGAATCACTGTGGGTAATACAATTATAATATTTGACGACCCATTTGGTGTAATGGTTGAGATGTCGGCTACTACAACAAGGGTTCCGGGTTTGATCCCCGGGCAGTACAAACATTTGTGTGCATGAACATGTCTGTTTGTATTGGTCTGGGTGTTTTCTATTTATATTTACAAAAAAATGTATATAAGTATGTTTATTCGTTGTTTAGTACCCATACAGGCTTCACGCTTAACTTGGGGCTAGATGGCGCTGTGTGAATGTCAGTGTATATTTTATTTATTATTATATTACAAAAGAAGGGGTAATATGAATTTTAGTTGGAATGTACAAAATAAAAATTTGAGTATGCAGCATAATATGTGGTAGAATCGGTACTGCGTCGTCTAGGTAGGTACCACCGCAGTGCCAGATATGATACCGTAAAATAGAAGTTTGCACTTCTGTGTTTCGGGATGAGGGCACTGTAACTAGTGAAATTATCGGGTATAAGAGTCCTGACATCTTATGTCTCGGGTGTCGGGTGTGATGTGGCGTTGATGGAGAATAATAACTGTCCATCGGATGTTGGTCGCCATCAGTATATTTATCACCTGTTTAGTACCCATCGCGTGGTTGGGTAGAACTTTTATTCAGTATGTCATTTTGATAGCCTTGAGCTTCTTGGAGTTCATCTCACTGTCAATCTCAACTTCGGCCAATATATCGAGTCCAAAGCAAAGACTGCAGCAAAAAAACTTGGGATCCTTTCCAAGGTTTGGCGGTATTTCAACCCAGGTCAGCTTCTATCATTATATCAAGCCCAAGTCCGGTCTTGTATGGAATACTGCTGCCACCTATGGGATGGATCAGCCAAATACCAACTGGCTGCTTTGGACTCGATTGAGGGGCGAGCTGAGCGGCTCATTGGCGACTCTACTCTGACTGACGCTAAGCTGCAAAGCCTCGAGCATCGTCTTAGAGTTGCACGACTGTCAGGTTACATTTCGGGGAGTGTACGATGGAATTACACCGAGTTAATTCCACCAGCCCCTTTTCACCATCGGGATACAAGACACGGGCGAGCGTTCCATCCTTACGTGGTTGACATTCCATTTATCCGCACAGCGCGCTATGGTGCCTCGTTCATAATGCCCACCGCAAAGGAATGGAAACTCTTTGCCTCCTTATGTGTTCCCCGATCATTACAACCTGGCCGTCTTCAAGGCAAGAGTGAATAGGCTGTTTCTAGGCAGGCATGATCCATCCTAGGCCGCATTATCACTTAACATCAGGTGAGATGGCGGTCAAATGTCTGACTATAAATGATTAAAAAAAATCATACAATGACATAGTAGGATGCTTGTGCATTCTTATTTTACGGTTAAAATTGTAATGAATAATTTTGTGCTATTAATGTAACAATAATTATACGTATGTGTAGTGCGGGTCGGACATTTTTTTGTTGACCTTTCTTCATGATTGTGCACCTATTTAGTTTATTGTATATCTTAGATACAATAAACTAAATAAGATAAGATAAGATAAGAGCGACGGTGGCTCAATGGTGTGGACTGTCGAACTCTGTTGAACCTCAGCCTTCCTACCAGGAGGGCTGAGGTTCAAATCCCGCCACGTACCAATGTGTTTTCGAATTTTCGAAAATATATCTACGTTATCCGACGCTCTTACGGTGAAGGAAAACATCGTGAGGAAACCTTCATGCACGCCTGCGAACTGCGAAGAGATTCGAAGGTTGTGTGTGAAGTCGTCCAATCCGCACTGGGCCCGCGTGGACGACTAATGCCTAATCACCCTATACGGGTAGGCTCGTGCTCCTCGGTGGCGACGTTTAATGAGCTGATGATGATGATGATATCTAAGATATTTTAAATAAAAGTTTAATGTTCAATTAACTGATATGAATAAGCAACAACTTAATTATAACACTGCATACAAAATCACCTATCAAAGTAGACTATGCGTATTAATTGCATTATCTTCGCGAGAACCAATAAATATACACTTAGTGGCGTCTAAACAGCACCTTGGTGGTACGCTTACCTAAAACCGGTATTTCGCGTAAAGTTTCCGTAATTAATCATAATATAAACAATATTACGGCCCAGCCGGAGGTCGCGGGGTAATAAAACACAAATTAATAAGCAATTAACCGGCGTTACGACCGTTCGGAATCAAATAAATCATTTGTTGGTTGTTTTGTTTATTACTTGAAGGTATTGATCGGATGCTGGACTATCGTAGCCGGTGCATAAGCCTCATTTAGAAATTTCGTCAAATCCAAATTGACTAAGCTCCATAATGCTTGGCTGAAGACTGAGATATTGTATCGACGCTCTTACGGTGAAGGAAACATCGTGAGAAACCTTTCATGCACGCCTGCGAAGAGATTCGAAGGTTGGTGTGAAGTCGTCCAATCCCACTGGCCCGACCCAGACGACCATTTGGTGTTGCGGTTGAGAGGTCGGCCGCAACACCAAGGGTCGGTTCGATCCCGGGCAGTACAGAACATTTGTGTGCATGAACATCTGTTTGTATTGGTCTGGGTGTTTGTTATGTATAATATGTTAGTGATATTTAATATTTATTCAATACTAGCGATTTGCCCTGGTTTCGCACAGTTGCAATGCTAATAATAAGCACGCTCCCGCTGCCCCAGCCGACCGGTACCGCCGCATACCTAAAGCAGTATTTATCCATAATTTAATAGGTGATATTGTACGTATAAGCCTTACTCTCAATAACTCTGTCTATTAAGAGAAATCGCATCAAAATTCGTTACGTAGTTTAAAAGATTTAAGCATACATACGGATATAAGAACAGAAAAAGCGACTTTGTTTTATACTATGTAGTGAAGTCCTAAGGCGGTCCCTATTAATTCTATGGAAAAACAGACAAGGAACTTGCGTATAATGCACAGAATTGATTTAGCGTGTGCAGTAAAATGCACAATGTCTTTTACTAACATTAACCAACAGAAGATGCTTCTATATAAAAATGTCATTGGAATGGCACGGCAACTGTATAACAAGCTACCAAAATACTTGTTAGATTTGGACGGAAAGAAGTTCAAGGATGCCCTAAAAACCCTTCTCGTGGAAAAGTGCTATTACAGAGTAGAGGTATATCTGGCTGATAAACTTGATTAGGCTGATTATGAGAAAGTTAGTGGATTTTCAATATTAATTAATTACTATAATTAAAATTATATAGCATGTTCTTTTTTTAAAATAAATATTCGTATGACCCACCGAGTCAATCAGAGCGGAATGTAATATTTGTATAAAACCTCTTGTACCAATGATTTATAGCGAATAAATGTCATTTTTTTTTTAAAAGAGGTTGGATGATACTAGCACTTACTATCCAATGAATTGTGTTCCCGTTTACTTCTCTCTTCAACCTATCGCAGTCCACTGCTGGACATAGGTCTATGTCCCGTTTACTTAACCATGAAATAAAAAATAGTTTTATCCTAACGCAATAATTTATCAATTGAAATACACCGGTGTTCATATAGATTGGTTTTCATTTTTGTGTTTTTATACAAATTCAATCGTACGGAAGTGATACCGTGCGATCGCTTTATAACCTGCGCATACGGGAAAATTGAATATAGCATTTTGCAAATTGAACTAACTTCTGTTTGTACAACAATATTGCTAATCCGGCTTCAAAAGCGTTGTTCAGCTTTTTATAGTTCGCTTTGAAATTGTTATTGTTTTCTCTAAAAGCAGGGGTAGCAATGAAATATGGAAATTGAAATATTTTGTACATTTTTGTAAATGACATTGTTTAGGTTTTAAAATATGTATTTACATCAATAATGTAAAAAGTATGCATTCGTGATATGCTCACAAAACAATCGAAAAAAGTGTTCCGAATGCAGTGACAGCACACATACACATATTTCGAATTTCTAACACTTTTACCTAAACAGCGTTTAGGTTAGTTTTTCGTTCGTTCGTTTTTGACGCACGGATGGCGATACCTTTATATATACAGAATATCATTTGTTTATTTAAACTTTATGCACCACACAAAAGACAGTACAAAGGCGAACTTAATGCCTAGAGGCATTCTCTACCACAATCATTCTATCATTGATTTACATGTAAAAAACATTGACACTGAAACTGCAATATAAAGTTGTGACTATTTAAAACTCAGTATACACATATTTAATGGTTCTTTTTCTGCTTTATCATAAACATATACTACCACGTTGTGTTTATAAACCCTATGTCATTGTTTTATCTTCCGCACACATCAGCTTGTATGTCAAAGGGCGTGAAGGGCTGTCGAACTGTAAGAGCCCTTCTTTTGCATCGATGTATGAATAATAGACAAAAGGCTTTCCTTCATCAATATATCTTACGAACTCTTCAGTTCAAGGTTGGTTAAATGGTAGCTTTCATGTGTTTTATAGAGATTCCATAAGTTTAATTTAAATCATGGTTAAACCAGAACGTCTTAAGGTTGAAGACATCATAATCTATCAAAACTATAAACCTTGTCATGATATTAATAGTTGTGATTGAAGGTAGTTACAACCTAGTATATAAGGTGTGGAAATTTTATAATAAATCCAGTATCTGCTCGTACTTCTGTTTCACTGACGTCACCCACTTGACATGGCGCAGCCGGTAGGATATTAAAAGTTGCAAACGAAGACAATATAATTTAACAAACGGAAAAAGAAAAGGAAAATTAGAAGAAAA
>PQWD01001980.1:0-204948 GCA_019425675.1 Leucinodes orbonalis
AAGTACGTCATACTATTGTAACAACTTAAACTTTTTTTCTAATTAAGTACTGTGTTGTCAAAAATAGATATTATATTATAATGGCGAAACTGGGTTTTGGGTTTTGGCATAGTATTAAGAGGGGATGATGCAATCCTAAACAAACTCATTGCATTGCATCGGAGAGACAAAGCCAAAAAGAGGCCCACTCCCAGGGGAGTCCATCCACCTCAACATCTGCACCTTAAAGAAGTGCATCGGTGGTGGCCACATGGACATCGCTAAATGTATTAATTTTAAGTTCTAATTGTAATAATAAAGAGTAAGACTTAAATAATGGAAGAGTTATTGCGACTATTATTATATAAATATAAAACAGAGAGAGAGAGAGAGAGTATTTATGATGTTATTTATTCCCTTTATTCTATATTATTCACCCCCCTACTTTACCTAATGTAAATATTTAGTTATTTTAATTCTGTTATCCCATTCCCCCTTTAACCAAATCTTTTGCCCCATGCGCGGAGCACTAACATAATATTATAATAATTAAATAACAAATTAATCTTAAACTAAAAAGAGTACGGACCATGAGTCTGTAGATGTAATTTTATTAATAACTAGCTTTTGCCCGCGGCTTCGCTCGCATTAAATTCGGGATAACACGGTACTTTCATTTATCACTATACATAGGATTTCCCCTCCCTCCAACTTTAAAGGTTTCGGGTCAATTTCAGAATTTTATTAGCAAAATATATGTTATAGTGAGCTTACCTTAAAAGATAGACATATGCTCTCGCGGACTTTTTTGTAGACCTTTAAAAGGAGAACAATACTCTGATACATGACTTTTGTGTAACTTTAACCGTTTACTCAGCGTACGCAGCGGAAGCTTCAAGTATGAAAAAATACCCCCGATTTTGAAACATTCTTCATTGCTGCTCCGCTTCATTACTCGTAGCGTGATGATATATAGCCTATAGCCTTCCTCGATAAATAAGCTATCTAACACTGAAAGAATTTTTCAAATCGAACCAGTAGTTCCTGAGATTAGCGCGTTCAAACAAACAAACAAACTCTTCAGCTTTATATATTAGTATAGATTAAAAAAACTGGGTTTTAAGCAATGGTTATTTGCATTATGAGTTTTGGATTGCATGCCACTGTCATTTGACGACCCATTTGGTAATGCGGTGGAGAGGTCGACAGCAACACCAAACGTTCCGGGTTCGATCCCCGGGCAGTATTTGTGTGTATGAAAATGTGTGTGTCTGTTTGTAATGGTCTAGGTGTTTTCTATGTATAATATGCATGTATTTAAAAAGAATGTATATAAGTATGTTTATCCGTTGTTTAGTATATAAATTATATAATACAGGCTTCACGCTTAACTTCACCAGATGGCGCTGTGTGAATGTCAGTGGATACTTATTTATATTTACTGCCAGGTTAATACTCGTAGATATTTGGATATATTATTTTTAAAATATAATAATTGAGTTTAGTACCATAGTTTGTCAGCATAATCGTTATTACAGATTTTTTCTTGTAAAAAGATATGGCTATATGCGTAGATTTGCGTGGTATGCATTTTGACGGGACTTACTTCGTAATGTAATTATGCTGTAGGTCACTGCACTTAATCTAGGTACTTTATAATATTGTCATGAATCAATTAAACCACAGTTTGAAAATAACAGGGTTACCTATGACAGGTTTGACGGAAAACGTGATCGAAATAACTATTAAATAACCGTTATAATAACGACATAACGAATATGTTAACGGTTATTCGATGGACTGCGGTCAGGTTGCATCCATTAAAAACGATTGCCCTCATTAAGAAACTCTAGGGCATGTATTTTTAATACCCTTCATGTTTACACGACTTTCGTCTTATATTTATTTTGATATATAAACAGTAATTGTAACATTTAATATTTTTTCATATCAGGTCATCTACGTGGGTAGGCTTTCCAATCTCACCTATTTCTTCCGCCTTAGAATGTTAGTAGTATAGCTGTCCAGGTTGAAAGGTGTTTGTGATATTACTGAATACTGTAACTCAACATCCATACGTCTCAATTTTCCAATTCCTATAAAGATTCGATTCGGGTTCCATTAAACCAGTAGGGTCGTCAAAGTACAAGATTTGCACACATTTTCCCATGATATAATAAATTTATGTTGTAATCTCTCACTTATACGAGTATAACTTCCAAGGAAAGTTTCATTAAAGTCATGTGAAATGCAGAATGAAAGTTTGAAATAATTTAAGTCTTACGTAAAAAAAATGACCAGATTTAAAATGCCTGTGTGGTTTAGTCTATTTAGCGTTCAATATTGGGATCACAGGTTTGAATTTACGGGACTTTCTTGAATGGAAGATAATTGCTATGCGATCTTAAGCCAATTACAAATGTTTTCCCAAAAAAAATTAAAAATTTTGAGAAATATCTACCCAGACATATTCTTTGAATCACACTAGTTGCTTAAAAAAACCGCATCTTTATACATAACGACATTTAAGAAGCTTATTTGATGATCCATTTTGTGTAATGGTTGAGACGTCGGCTATTACACCAAGGGTTCCAGGTTCGATCCCCAGGCAGTACAAAGATTTGTGTGCATGAACATGTCTGTTTGTATTGGTTTGGGTGTTTTCTATGTATAATATGTATGTATTTACAAAAAGTATATAAGTATGTTTATCAGTTGTTTTGCACACGAAATATAAGCTTTACGCTTAACTTGGGGCTATATTTCGCTGTGTGAATGTCGCTGTGTCAATGGATATTTATATACATATTTACACAAAGGGGCATAAAGACAGCGCAGAGCGACTTTGTTTTTTACTATGCAGTTATTATTTAGCATCAATGCACGTGTTAACACTAAACCGTCAATAGTGATTCGCCGCGCCTGTCTGCTATTACAAAGCACCATGATTATACGTATTATTAAGCCCATCATTACAGTCAAGGTTTCCCTATAAATTATCATCTCTAGACAACGCCTTTACAAGCGAACGCCTATTAGTCAATGAATAGCATTTTCTCCGGTTTTAAGGTCGACAAGATAAACGCAAGACATGTGTGCTAGTCACTGGGAGATTGTTAAATCGGTTATATTGTAAAATGCTAAATTAACTAAATTGACTTTCATTGGTTGATGGAAGGCAATAGTAGAGAAGTTGGCTATCAAAAGATTTCCGGGTTCGTGTAGAGAAGTTGGTTATCAAAAGATTTCCGGGTACGATTCAGTGAACATTCTTATGGGTCTGGGTATTTTTATGTAATTTAGTACTCATAATATAAACTCCATACTAGGGCTAGATGACGCTGTATTAAAGTCAGTGGATATTTATTTATTTGGTGATGTCAATATTTTGTTTTAGATAAGACGAGACATAAACAATAAAAATAACCTAATTATTACTAAAACTAACCTCTATAAGCCCATTTATTTATTTATATTTGTTTATAACGTATTGGGCACGATTGTTTCCTAACTACTGAAGTTGGTTTTAGATAGCATTTACAGCTTCGATAAGCAAGAGGCAAGTGCGTCTGATCCTTCGACACGCCAGCTACGCAAATTGTGGGTTATGGGTCCAAGCTTCCCATAGCTATTTGGGGAGAAGGCCCTGCAACGGACTATACAGCGTGCTTTATTTGTTGTTAATTTCAACAAAGGGGAACTCATACAATAACAGGTTCCGAAACTAAACGCAACATGCAAATTTTGTGACGCAGTGCTATAGGCATTCACAATGGAGACAACAAGGACGAATTTAAGTTTTATTGATTATGCCGTCAGGTCCAAATATAGACATGATCTTTGTTTCATTAAAGATATAAACATCTTTAAACAAAATGTTCCTTTAGATATGGCATGTAATTCGTCGAATATTTAAAATGGTTGGATTATTAGGATTTAACTACACTGGCTTGTTGACATTTTTCATGTGACACTGTTTCTTATCCCTTACAAAAAATAACTTCCATATAATTTTTAACACTATGTGAATTGTTATTTACAGGAAAAGGTAATAATAGAACTAAAAATAATGTTAAGTAGTGGCTTGAGGACACGCGTTAGAAAATGATTGAAGATTATATTTATGTTTTAGGGAGACCCGAATTTTTTTGTTGTTGAAAATTAAGGCTGGGTGGGTGCTAAATACAAGTTTAATGATTGATACTGCAGTATTGTCAATCTAAACGCACGTCAAACGTATAGGTACACACATCGTGTACCTACCGTATTTTTGTTGAATTCTTTTGTATAAAAATCTTAAATGAATTAAGTATACATATTGAATAAATACTAAAAGAACATATATCTTAAGATACTGCGTCATCAAAAGGTATTCCTTTGATGACGCATTTATGATATTTCAGATATCTATGCAATCTATTGATTGCATAGATATCTGAAATTTTAGAAGTACTATGAAAAACATTCCATCATACAATAAATTATGCATACATATGTTTCACTTTCGATATCCCATAGCAAGCCTATATACCCTCTATACAAAACTAGGAGAAGAGTTTCCATTTTGTAACAATGATAAAACAAAGTGAGCCAATGGAATGCGACCGGTCAGTCAACTAAGTCACCTTGGGTAGAGGGCAACTACTCCGCGAAACAATACGGTTGCCGTACTCTAGGAGAATGTTATATTACAATGACCATTTGGGCCTTCAACATTTGTGCATTGATACAGGAGTAGAATATACGAACGATTCTATATACATAGTTTTTTATGTATAGGTAAAGCAATCACCTTGTCAACTAGAAATGCCTTCGCGCTTGGGCACCCTGGAGAAGTCACTAGTATGTTGTCGGCAACTTTAAAATAGGTAACGGTACTGAAAAAATAGGGGAACGGAGTTTTTAGCCTCCGGTATAACAACTTTTCAGAATAAGATAAATTACACCCATTATCTATTCTGCTAGACAGAGACCACTCTCAATGACATTCATCATTTGAAAGGAATAGCTTGATGCTGAAACAATAGAGGTAGTAGCTCCGTTGTTTTAGCATTAATCAAACTAATTACAAATTTAAGGTATAATCACTTTGTGCGAATTTTCTTAGTTTTTATTTTCTGAAAGGATTTTAATGAAAGATGATTTGGTAATTCTATAGGCATGTTAAAATATCGGCTCCGCTGCAATATGGCGAGCATCACAAAAAACCTCGTCAAGTCTTAATGTAGTTTCAAAGTCGGACACCGGCGATTGTTTGAATAAGTTAGTTAACTACTAATAATAAAAGTCAATAAGGCACAGTGCCTTCCAATCCACGAAAACCTTCATAAGAGAAATCTTTAACGTGTTGAATGCACCAAACACGTAACGTCTTGCATAACACAAGTGCATCCAATTATTAAGTATAAATTACAACTCCCGCATATGTCGACAAAAACGTACCAATATAAAGTCTATTACACCTATATTACAATGTACATTGCTCTTGTTAATTAAAAATATAATTAGATGCAAACGTGCAACCATTACGAAGACGCGTGACAGAATTCGTGTCGGTTAAAACAATTAAATTTCCCCGCAACGCGCTTGGGACAAAAACCACTAAAAGTTATGTGAATCGACTATTCTGGGGCTGATGAATTACGTGAAAGCTGTGCATTTTATCAGAATTGTCAACCTATATTTGCCCACCGAAGAACATAGAAATAGTACCCATAAATCATTTGTACATGAAATATGTAAGTAACCTTTGTTGTAGATTTTTGTTTCGTTTAAATTTTTCGCCGTAGGCAGGCCACTGATGACCTCCACAGCTTTATCAGGCAAATTGTCTAAGATCCATTCTCAGCATCTCTATTGGATCACAGAGTGTTTGAGAGCTACCTAAGCTGAAAGGTAGCCTACAATGTATTCGTCTTTAGTCTGTTACCTGTTGCGTTGTATTTTTTATTATTATTTTACTGGAGTAGGCATTTGGCCGCCATCTCACCTGATGTTAAACGATGATGCGGCCGAAGATGAATCATGCCTATCTAGTAACAGCCTGTTCTCCCTTGCCTTGAAAATGTCCAGATCATAGTAATCGGGGAACACGCTATCAGGCGTATTTCCACTCCTTTGCCGTACGCATTAAAAATGGTGAACCAAAACGTTTGATGAATGGTAAATTTCACGAACATACGTGAATCGCATTCCACATCTCGTGTCCCGATGACGGAATGGGACAGGGGGAATCAGATCGTGTAATTCCTTCGAACACTAACCATAATGTAGTCTGTAAAACACCGACAGACGTGCTACCCTACGTCTGTGCTCGAGACTGTGCAACTTATCATCAGTCAGAGCTTGGTCACCGATAATACTCCTAGCACGCTCCTCCACCGAGTCCAAAGCAGCTAACTGGTATTTAGCTGAACCATCCCAAAGGTGGCAACAGTACTCCATACACAAGCGAATTTGTGCTTGATATAGTTGAAGCGGCTGATGCGGAGTAAAATATCGCCTAACTTTTTGAGATAGGTCCCAGTCTTTTTGACGCAGTTTTGGCCTTATACTGAATGAACTGAAAATTGAGGTTCGACGATAAGTGGACACCAAGGACATTGTATGTTTTTGTCCTTATGTGACATAAAGTATTTCTTATCTTTATCATTAAATATTGTTTTCGTGTTGTTGTAAATTGCCATAATTTAACTAAATGCTACGCTAATGCGCTATAATAAAATACAGCAAAAAATACGCAAAAACGAGACTCGTGTCATTATTTTCGATCTTTCACTTTGTTTCTTTGGTAACTTACGTCATGACTGCAGTTTTTTTGACTGGTGATTAAGACTAAATGGTTTTAAACGTGCCGGAATACCTTTGATTCATTTTGGTCATTTTTGGACCGTAAAAGTGGAAAGTTGCCGATCGTGTATACTTTTTAAAGCATTTTGTTTTTAACATATCACTTGTGTCCCTGGTATGATTAAAAAAAAACTTATAACGGTCCAGCAGTACGCGATTATGTTATATTTCTATCTTTTTTAAAAAGTAACTTAAGTAATAGTTCAGTGTTTCATTCAAAGAACTTTGAAAGTGAGAAAGAAAATAATATAATTTATAAATCTAATATATAAATAAGCACTTTCTGACTAAATCTTTTACCATACAAGTCACTCGGCTATGGAATGAATTGCCTATGGATATTAGATCAGCTCCATCAAAGTTTTCTTTTAAGAAAAGAGTTTTTCTTCAACGTAACTCGTAAGTCTTTCTTTCATATTATAAAATCTCACTGGTTATCCTACTCATGCTTTTTATTGCTATGCATTTTTCATTTTACTTTTTATGATATTTATTATATATGTGTAATAGTAAAATACATATTATGTAGTTATGTATTTATCAATTTGTCGCTTTTTGTTATGTATTATATGTATTCATTTTAATATATATTTGTTTATGTTTATTATTTAATTTATATACATATATAATTATGAATATATATTATTTTTTTTGTTTTTTTGCTAGTGTTAATTTTTTTTCTTTTCTCTTTTCTCGCCGTACCATTTTGTCTCTCTCTGCATATCCAAAGGTTAGCTGGTAGAGAATGCCACATGGCATTAAGTTCGCTTTGTACATAATTTATGTGGGCAATAAAGATTAAATAAATAAAGCACACAGTATTTGCAAAATCACGTATTTACACTGCAAATAATTTTGACTTCATAGCATACCCGGCGAGTACACTAGTACAAGTGGTTTTAAGTACTAAGCACTGTACGCGACCTAGCTGCTTTCGCCGAGCTGTAGGGGTCAAGTTGAACTCGAAACAGCTAAGCTCACGAAATACCTATACCACTTTCCACATTTTAATAGAAAACCACATGCCTCCGTGATTTCGTAATCTCAGTTGAGTTTAAATCGCTGCGTGGTTCCTGGGTTCGAATCCCACCGATTGACCGGATCATTTTGATCAGATTTTCATCGTTCGGTTTAGACAATGCTATCACTTGACTTGATTCAGATGATTCCGTGCTTCGACTAACACGTAAATCGTCGATGCAAATATGTCGGTCGTCATTAAAAACCACGACATAGTAGTCTAAAATGAACTACGTATCATTATCATCAGCCTTAAACGTCTTACTATAGGGCATAAGCATTCCCCAAAGCTATGGATAAATTGTATGATGTATTGATGTCATTTCGAAACAGCGAATTTGTTGCAAAATAGGGGAGACCCTTGCCCAGCAGTGGACTGCGGTAGATTGAAATGTGAGAGAAAGTGAGAGTAGTATTATTAAACATTTAGTACTTATATATGTAGGCAAATAATTACCGGATACCAACGACACGAGCCTATCAGAATAGACCATAGACTTAAAAGTTAACATCAAGCTGTCACTTTGTTTTTTAATACGTAGTTTATTCACCAAGTAGCAAAGAGAACCTCATAAAGCCAGATACCAAAGCGCTCTCACGAACATCGTAAAACGAGCTCAGTGGTCCGATTCGGCATCACGAGCACCTGACGCTGCACCGGTGACGCAACCGCTTACATGATTTTCCGGAAGAATCGATTCGCAATCGAGTACCGTAAGTCGGCCAAGAGTATGACAAATCGGACGACGTCTTGATTCCTTACAACGACACGCAGTATCCGGACTCATTTTGACTTAACGATCTATATTATAAATGTATATTCATCATATATAGATATATAGGTCGGTATTATTACAACTACTTATATTGGCGTCTACTATTTGACAGTGAATCAAAGAAAATAATAAAATTGATGTAGTCGTTGCCAAGTGTTTAGTAAACGTTTTTTTGTGTCGTGCCGACGTCATGGCGTCATTCTATTAACTAAGTATTATGTATATTAATTTGTTCATCTTTTATTTTGGCACATTTTCAAAACCTATCACTTATTATATTTAATGAAAGTCCTTTTTTATAAACAACCCCAAAATCGGGATTAATATTGCATCCGAAAAGTGAGTTTTACACATTTATCAAAATGTTAAACCCCGTGGGAGCGTTAATCTTATTATAAGTTATTAAACACATTCCATTCACAACTTTAATGCACGTACACAAAAGGCTAAAATCCAAAATCAATCAAACCGTGAACAGATCAAAACCTCCCACAAATGCGTACAAACAAATTCCTGTAGTCCGCCAAAAAAACTAATCTCAAAAGAGGTTACAACTGAGCGTAAATAAGAAAAAAAAAGCACAAGGAGTATTAAAATACCAAAACACGGGCACGCGATCGGGAACCAAACCTGCGCCATTAGCGTGCCGGACACACCTACCTGTCTGGTAAAAAATGACCCCAACTTATGTACAGATGAATACAAAAGTTATACATTGTTTAAAGTAGAAAACACAAAATAAATGAACAGTCTGATTGTATTGGGAAGCCTATCTCGCAGAACATAGTCAAATTTAGTATTTCCTAAAAAGGTTGCCATCACGTCAACTTTGACGATATGCGAAACTAAAAACATAAATTGTTTGCTTAATTATAAAATAACACTTTATTAAATTTAGTTGAAAAACGGTATTTAGTATAAAAACGCAAATTATGACACATGTTATTTATTGTTTTATGGCTTCATGTGTTATATATTGTTTTTATGGCGCTTATTTATTAATAAATATAATGTAGCTTGTTTTCAAAAGGAATGCATACTTAAGACTCAGGTCACTTTTAT
This sequence comes from Leucinodes orbonalis, assembly GCA_019425675.1. Lineage (NCBI taxonomy): Eukaryota > Metazoa > Arthropoda > Insecta > Lepidoptera > Crambidae > Leucinodes > Leucinodes orbonalis. Next base: position 9,687 of record PQWD01001980.1, read on the forward strand.
TCTAAGGCCGTGATAACTGGAAAACGTTTTACAAATTAACCTTTTCCTGAAAATCAATCCAAAAAAAACTCAATGATAATCGCCAATATTGTTAAATAATGAAACTCTTATAAACGCCTTAACAGTTGTGTGCGCAATCATACCAAAGCCTTAAAAGTAAAACAAGTTTAGACTCAGTCGCTTGCACTGAAATATTTTAGATTGAAGATAAAACACGCACAGGGACACTACGACGTCGTGCACACATTACTTTTTAAGTAAACATTGATACATTTACGGTTAATTGATAAATGTCTACAAAAGGTTTTAGTGGGGTAAAGAGTAGATTGAAAAAAAAAACCACGGCATTTCGTAAGAGTAACCTACATAATAACTCGCCGTCAACTGCAATTTATCTTTATTTCTGAGTTCATAAGACTCCTTTTACCACAAATAATTACTAAGTTGATTACTAAGTTGTACTGCAGAAGCGAATGAGTGAATGAGTCGTAGCGTAGCGAGTGAGAATGTGTGCGTGTGGCTTATCATTTAAAAGTTTTTTTTTACATACATTTAAGTAAAAGGAGTGCAAGTAAAAGGAGTGTAAGCAAATAGCTTAATATTTATTTTTATAGAGTACGTATGCATGAATACTCTGTCGCTTATGACCTTTTGTGACAGTAAAACAAATGTAATAGTACATACTGATATAAATGTCTTAATTTTTAATTCAATTTTATTTAAAGGATAGTCTTAAAATACGTATGTGTTTTAAACTACTAAACACACATTGTGCATTATAGTTAGTTAAGTATTAAACCTAACTGCAAATTACAATCCTAGTTCGTATTATAAATATATATATGTACAATGCGATTAAAAACATTCCACATTCAAAAGTAGCGTCCATGACGAAAGATTGCCTCTCATGACGGGATGACATAAAATTAATGCCAGTCTTATGTAAGAATATAATTTTATATAACAGCGTGAATGCACAATTTTAAATGCAATGAGTTGTGAAAAACGGGTAGTGGGTTTCAATAACATATTGATCCAATTTTATAGCAATTATTTTATTGGTTGACAAACGTATTCAGGTGACTAGCGTATTCTGTGCCTACATACCAGAGTTTTGCCTGCTAAAGCATAAAAAAGTGTGCAGGGCTAAAGGGTGAGGGTAATAACGGGCTATGGACATCCTGCATACTGTGGCGTAATAGCGTTTACGTCACAAACCGCGGGTGTGTTGGGCATAAAGCAAAAATAACCACCTAATATAATTGCTTAATTTCTAACTTTAGAAAAAAAAGGAAATGTAGATATATTAAAATGCAATAAAATGATTGTGCCAACACAATAACATAAGAAATGTTATTTAGTAATTTCTATCTAATATCTGAGTACTAGTATGAATACTAGAATACTCAGATCTATACCCAAATACTAGGTAACAATTAAAAAATCTATATATAGTTAATAGGGCCTATTAGTTATGTCTATATGTTTTTTATTCTCACCAATTATTCAATTTCAGTTCAATAAAAAATACTGCTTTTGTATCTACAAAGCCAAGTTTTTCGTTGTATTCTGTGTCCAGTTAATATTTCATAAATTTCTGAGATCTGAGAGTAGTAACCACACGCGGATTCACTCACTTTTACTCCTCATTAACATTCACGCGAGCCGCGGTGAAACAATCGATTTGTCGGCCCATGTATTATGTATTTACTTTCACAACTCGACGTGTACTTGACCTAAGAATATTTCAATGTACTTTCCCGATATTGTTATTCCCACGGCAATGTTAATTGCAAGATCTGAAATTAATTTTGAGATTTTTTCAAATACATTTACTAGGTGGTAGACTCGATACTGAGACGTCTAGGTAGGTACCACCGCAGTATCAGATATATGTCGTCCTGTGAAATAAGAGTGATATGCACTTCTGTGTTTTGGAATGAGGGCACTTTAGGGCTAGTGAAATTAAGAGATCTAACGTCTGTTGTCTCGGGTGAATTGAAGGAGGCCAACAACTGATACACAGTTAATTATTGCTCTGTTATGGTCAGGCGTATCACTTACCACCAGGAGAGCGTCCTGACCGTCCTGTTCACTTCGTAACATAAAATTAAAGCGTGTTAAAACACATAAATATTCTTCGTTACTGCTTACGTGGTTTCGTTGTTTCAGCGTTAAATTTAACAGGTTAATAGGTCGCTGTGTGATCTAAAACAGCGTGGGTTATATTTCCATGGGGAGACGGCATAGCTAATATGTTTTTATGCGATTCTCCTTAGTTTGCTTAGGATGCTGCACGCCGAATACCTAGCCATTGCCTAATCAGTATCTAATGCAGGGACTTATCAGCGGATAAACTTGTATTTAATACTGCTGCTGCTTGACAGTGCCTGCACAAAAATAAAAACTAAACTAAATATAATAACCTATCGCCCATAAAAAACTAATAGTCAAAGTTAAGATTGTACTTTTACGAAATGCGTATTGTATGTTAATATATTATATCTTTTTCAATGTACACAAATTCATGTACTGCACCGGGATTCAAAGTCAAAGTCAAAGTCAAAAACATTTATTTCAAATTAGGCTTACAAAAAGCACTTAAAATATAATAAAAAACGATTAAAATACTAAACTAAAAATATGAGTTTTGATGCTTTGAAAAAAAAAAGCGCTTCAGTGGTTTGGCCTGTTGAGAAAGAAGCACTCAAGAAAACTCAACAGTGTAGCCTTTTTTAAAAACATTTTCATTTTCCTTAATGTAACAATATATCATAAACACTGAAATAGCTGAGCAGTTGAAGACCACGGATTTTTATCACATAAATATTCGTCAATAGTGTAGTACCCTTTTTTAGAAAGGTGGTTTTTTATTCTAGCTTTAAACATGTGTAAAGGTAACTCGACAATATTTTGCGGTACCTTATTGAAAAACTTTATACATCTTCCTATAAAAGATTTACCTACTTTATGTAGTCTCAAGTCTGGAACAGCAAGTTTGTTACTATTCCTAGTATTTAAATTGTGTGAGTCACAATTTTTTTTAAAGGTATGATAGATTGAACGTAAAACCTCTTGAGGTTTTGACTTCTCAATCACTAGACGAAATCCATCATCGAACTCTTTATAGGTACTAATAGTAAATTTTAACTAAGGTGACACAAATAACATTATTTATATTACAAAGAGTATGATTGTGTTGTTGTTTGACGACATAACTTTCGGAACTTGTAAGGGTGTGTCTAACAAACACAAGGTGGAGTGAGAGAAAGGATCCTTGAATTTTTTACAAGCTTTGATGAATTATTAATGCTTAATATTAATGATAAATATTAATTTATAATGATATAAGCATGTCGGCATGAAAATGTTTAAATGTTTACGAAAATTTATGGCTGAAAATACACGAGTGCAAAGCAGAGTTCAAGTAACTATTTTAAATAGGCAAAATAAAAAAAACTAAAAATTTGCATACAAATTCCAGCTATCCATGCACCATTAACGATTTATTTGCGCATCAAATTTAACTTTTAAATTCATTCTAATTTATAGCGCGTTTCCTACTGACTTTCCTGCTAATATTTGCAGGAACTATGCTACTTAAAAAAAATGCCATGTTTTTTTATGTTATCAAGTGTATAGTACGGTCAAAATGCTGATGGTAAGTGATACGCCTGACCATGACAGAGCGGCATTGATGGAGACCAACATGTATATTTTCGAGCCTGATTTGGAGTTTTTTCTAGCAGGGTAGTTTTTTACGATTTCTTCTTTGTACTTAAAAGGAACTAAAACCTATGTAATCTTAACTATATCTGTAAAACCAAACGTCCTTAAATTCCATATAGGCAAAGTCATAGGCTTACCTCATCTCACGCACTATCCAATCAAGAAAATTCCTCATAAAACAAGTTAATCTACAAATTAACAAAGGCTACAGAATTAAGAGCCGTGTGCAACTCTCGTGTAACGTCAACAAAATACAAACTTTAACATTTTCTCTACGCTCAGTAGGGCAGCGTTAAAGTTTATAGGTTTTTTTTACTACTGGTACTGCCAGCAAATTCATACATTTGTATGAATTCGCTGGTAAGTGATAATGCTTGTGACGGTGGAACAAGATTACCCATAAAATATCTGTTAACCTTTTCCTAACTAGGTAGATAGGGTTTCAAATCCTTACGGCGACTTTGAATTTTAAAATAATGAATAGTTGCAAAACAATAATGTATTAAAACAACTTCATTGAATTTGATTTTAATACCCTCGATACACAGAAAAAACTGATATCTATGAATGCCGAATTCTAAACTTAGACAAGGATCTGAATTAAATTAGGGCTGCGGTCTTAAACATTGCATGAAATCCATGAAATATAAAATTATTTACTATTAATAAATTAATTTAATGTGCTAACGGTACCTATTAACCAATGCTAGTCGTGCGTTATAAAGTATACGTCTGTAATCACGACTACGTTATCAGAGATGCCCATGATAACAGAATTACACTTGGTGTCGACATTTATGTTTATGCCTTTATAGCTCCCGAGTAACGTTGAAATTTGCCTGCTTTATCACGTTTTTATTGCTGTATTACTGAAATCTATTTACAATTGCAACGAAATTGAAAGATTCACAAATGCCGGTATATTGTCTCTTTTTAATAGTCCCATAGGTTGTTAATAGTTAGTAATATTTCTAACGATAAATTTCAAAGTAAGTGAATTAACTAAACACTTGTGTTAAGGAAAAAATATTTTTTAATTCTCCAATAATTTTACAAAAAATATTTGGTAATATTTGGTTTAATAAAAGAGATTATTTGTTGATCTTTTAAAATTACCTTTTAAGTACAAGAAATTATTAACACATCCATCACGCATGTTTTATTTTATAAATCATATTGCGGTAGTAAAGAACTTTCGATGTTAGCAAATTATATCGTGAAAAGTACTTATGTTAATTGTTTTTATACACCTGTTATGGTTGCAATAGCCAACCTCAATACCGTGTTTTTTCATATTATTTTAACTTTTATGTTGCCACGAGAAATATTTATAGCACTCTGCTAGCACGTTTACACCTTGACATCATTGCAGAGGTTACTAGAAAAATCCATGGCGATTTAATTATACAGCAAAATACACTTGCTTCATCATAAGCATTGATTTCCATTATCACTATTGTATACATATGTCAATCATCAGACGTAATTGAGTTAAATATAGGTGTAGACATTTTATTATTTAGTCCTACACCATCTTATTTAGTTATTAAAGTAATTAAAGGCTTCATTTATTGTTTAAATTACCATACCATCCATTTAAAATTAATTAAATTTAATAAGTGTTTGGTACTTCAACCGCTGTTAATCATTATAAAATTGAAAGTTAAATATAATCTCCGTGTACAACTACCATGCTTAACCATTTCACCGCCAGAGACGCCTTAAAGTTTCAGGAACAATATATTTTATATTGTCTGGAATCCTAGCGGTTAACGGATTAATCACAATAAGGCAGAAAATAATTAAGAACATAAAAAAGTCATTATTGACAACTATCAATAACAACTGACAGATGTCAAAAATTCGCGCCAAACGAACGAAAGTGGAGGCCAGGCAACTGCCCCATTACCCGGACAATTCGCATTACGTGTCCGAATGGATCACGCCGGCTTTCTCGTGTTTGTATTTCACACGTTTTCGAACTGCGCTAACTCGTTTACACGAAACGTTGTGATATAATAAATGATTATTGTGAGAAACTATAGGTACGAGATGTTTGGCGATAGCGTAATGTTAAAAAATATGTCCTGCCTATAAAAATGGGGTCAAAAGTTAGGTTATTTTCGTTAAGGTACGTCATTGACTGGATATTTGTATTTATTATTCTCAAGTTTAAAACACTTTTAATTTGCACTTATTGTACGCAGATATCTGTATGTTGATGCCATGTATAAAATATTTTAATCGAATTACTTACTGATTTTTCGGAATTAGTAAGGCAATAAAAATAATAATTGAAATAAAAATAACCAAATCGGCAGTTAACTCCATGTTTAATTACTATTCAATTCGTTTTAAACTTCACGATTTCACAATAATAATTTTATTCGTATCCCCGCAATAGCTGACAGAGCAACATCTCGAATCAGATAATTACTGAGTTATTAGCAGAATACATGTTTGCATACGTCATGCCGACGGGTGGGCTGACCAGTATTCATTTAAATAATATTTACTCATTGCATCACCTTATACCAAATTAACAAACTTTGACGGTAAATAAATAATTAGCCACTAACATTCACACAACGCCATCTACTTTTAATTTAAGCAAGGAGCCTGTAATATCGGTATTAAACAACGGATAAACATACTAATATACTTTTTCGTAAATACAATAAAAATATTCATGAAAATAATTAAACTAATACAAAAATACATGTTCATGCATACAAATGTTTGTATAAGTAGTATTACACTGAATGAATCGTCATAAATTACTTTTTAACCTTAACTAGTAGATATTAATATGGCATTCGCTGTTCTATAATAAGTACGTGGCCTATAAATCATTTGTGATCTTGAATAGAATCACAGGTGCAGAAGCTATCTTGTGATGCAAAGTAGTTAAAAGTAACCAGTAATTCAAAAACTTTCCTCCTTACTATTCGATCCCATCAGCCTATGGCAGCAATTAATGCATGTACGAGTGAATAAAACTTTAGCAATTACAATATTTTAACACTTAGAACGCCAGGAATCCAGACAATAGAAAATCTATTGTTTCTGACGCTTTTAGATGTCATGGGCGTCCAAAGAGTTAAACAAAACTCGCTTCAATGCTAAAACAAATGAAATTATTTGAGTTTAAGAAATATTTAACAACTTACTATTTAAGATTCCACGAGTAACAGCACGAAATCTGAAAACAGAAACATTAAACTATTAAGTAATCTTATAGTGAATGTGTCTATACATCATAACGAGCGATATATATTTATACGTAATTTTAAATACATAAGTATACACAATTTACATAATAAGTGTTGTATTACATCGCATGTCAGAATGTATTTACTTTCGATTTAATCTGTTTTTTGTTTAATTACAAATTGCTTAATAACGAAGCTAATTAAAGTACTATTCTTGAATAGGTTTTCTATAATTAACAAGTACTTCAAAATAATACACTAAATATTGGAATATATCACAGACATTGGGAAAGCTGTGGAATAGATACTGTTATTGGTAATTTACTTTTAACTTTTTTTGAGAGAAACGCCCAAAGTTTAGTACCCTTCTTATAAGTTAAAGTAATATTTTTTTTATTATATAAGTTATGTTGCCTTTGTTTATCCAATATTTCTTATTCCCAGCATAATATGAGATTCTTGGCTCTCCAATACAGTTATATATATCAACATTGTCAGAATCGGTATCACTTTTCATGCCAAAGCAATTGTAACGTTTAAGAAATATCTTTATGCTATCGCGTGCTTTATGTAAAATAACTGACAACCACAATGCACTATTGTGGTTGTCAGTTATTTTAAAAAATAGTATTTGATATAACTATGTGTCTAATCGTCGTCATCAACTTTAGGTTGATACAATTAAAGCACTTTGAAAAGAAATAAGGTTATATTTTTTTATAAATAAAGAACATTAGATTAAGCTACTCTATTATTGATTTTTTATAAAAAAAAAACAAAATCTTATAGAAATCGTTCATAGCCAGCGGTATCAATAACTATCAAGAGTGCAGGTTTGCCTCCTGTTTAATATTTTAAAATGCACGGATAAATAAAACGGGGACAAAATTAAGTAACCTTGAGAATTTGGGACAAGACGCAAAATTTACTCAATCTTAAGAATATCCGTTGCTAACTTGAATCAGCACATTTAGATAATATATCTACACATCCATTAGAAACCTGGCGATAGGTGACTTGACACCATATTTAAATATTCCTCACGATTATTATTATTATTATTTTAAATAACTTTATGAAACCATCAATTAAATTCACGTTTTCAAGCTCGCAGTATTCGTTGAGTATTTACTTATTACTCATACTATAAAACCAACCAACCTAAGTTGACAACCCTAACGCAGTGGGTCGAAGTCATCTCTGTGGTGAAAGCCGAGCCTTATATGAGAGTCGAGCGAGGCATTGGAGCTGTTGATATTTCATATTTTAATAATATCACTCATTTTAGATACCTATACTTTATTAGAATTATTTTTAAAAAAAGACTATGATTTACCATATTTTACGTACTTACTTACAAATATTAAAAAAAAATAGTAATAAAACAAATAAAAAATGCTCACTCAAATAATAACACATCATATTCAATAATATTTTGTTTTTTTTTTACATCATTGATCATATTTATTTGATTTCAAATTTGGAATGGCTATATTTTTCAACGGATTACAAACGTCACAACATAAATAAAATAAGTATGCTAACTTTGCAACAATAAAAATATGTGTAGGTACTTATGTGAGCAAGATGGCGCATATCGATTATACCAAATTTTTGCCAACATTCCAAAGGATCGTTTCCTATTACAGCACAATTACCTGCACGGTGCATCACTATACCTATTGCATAAAACGCATTGGAGCGTCGAAAAAGTATTGACTTTTACTTTTGATAGATTAAAACTGTCAATTTTATTAACAACGTGAAACAACAGAATTCGATTAAGAACGAATGTTTTCTTGCATTTAAAAGAAAAATAAAGTAATTACTCGATTCGCGTTGCAATAAACGTTATTCAACTTATCATTGGGAATGTTAATAAGCTCATTTAGGCCATAAATTACGTGTGGGCTTTTTTACTTTCTTCGAGGACTTAAATATATGCGTAAGCAACAACTGGGTTAATTCATTTGGATACTTTGGAACTTGTTTTTTGGAATTGGCGAACGGAAATGTGGATTTTTAAATACATTTCAGAAAGAATTCACACCATATTAATATTCAATACAAAAACTTTAAAAGCTACTTTTGAGCTTTTAATAATATTGTCAGCCCTTTTTAAATCAAACTTATAATATTGCGATTTTAATAATCCTAGTTAAGTAAAATATAGATTTTACTCGAAATATTAAAACTTTTCTTATTATTCATACACATAGAAATAAATCCATTTAATTAGAAATACGTAAACGAGATTCCAGTTTTCATAGACGATTTGGTGAACAGCGTTAAAAGTACATAAAAGGTTCTTCACCATGAAAAATGTAGTGTGATGATAGTACAATAAAACGACAATTCATAATAATCTAAGTAAACCAACTCATCTAAACAGCGTTAAATTATCGAAAACAGTAAGATGACACCCGTCGCGCTCCGATTGGCGGGAAAATAGAATGAAATCAAAGACAATTTGAGATGTGGGACCAGATACGGCAGTTTCATGTCGCCAAGCGACAACTTCACGCTTTGGGATTTATGTGCCATGGCAGACCTTCTTTTAATAACATTTTTTTAAACGTGTATAAAATAAAACTTTTGTTCTAAATATAATGTAATATTAATGTATCGTACGAATATTATGTTGTATTATATTTATCTATTATTTTTTGCAGTAATTCAAGTAAGGAATAATTTAAACGTTTTACCTGAAGGTGATTATTAATTAAAGTGCCGCGTATGTATCTCAATCTCATCTATTATCCCGTCATGACAGTATACGTATACTTTTGGCAAAGGTGGAATGAGTGGAAACGTAACGTACCTAATGCAGCATCACGTCAAAGTTTAGCAACTGCACTTTGGTTTGATAATAAATTGGGATTACTGATATAATTTACAATCAATATTTTTACTTATCACGGGTTTGGCTGTATGCATGATTGCTTTTTTTATGAAAAAAAAACCCTCTGACAAAAACATAGACAAATGCGTGAGCCGTCAGTCCCCATTGAAGGCGGATACACTCAGTATGCGGAGTGCGCGCATCCGTCGGTGCGATAGGGATGTGACCGACTCGTAAGCTATAAAATGTAAATACGAACATTACGATCCACAGGTAAAACACACACCTTAAATGGTCGAAGAAACTTCATGTGTCATACGAGTATGAAGGACCCACATTAGTAACGAAAAGGCCTTTAAAAACAAGCCGCAACGGGAGCTTGTGGCTTTAAGATTATGTACAAATTATGTATTTATTACCTAACTTATCATAATAATCTCTATTATCGTCCCCACCGAGGGCACGAGCCTACCCGTAATGGGTGCATAGGCCGTAGTCGTCCACGCGGGCCCAAAGATGATTGGCCGACTTCACGCACAGCCTTTGAATGATCGGAATGCAACAGTCCACACCAATGAGCCACCTACGCTAGTATAACCTACTTATAAATAAGAAGTCTCTGTTATTTTGGGCCTACCAAACTAACCTGCAAGCATTACGCCTAAAAACTAATAAGGCTTTGATATTTGCAAACACGCACTTGACCAGCAAAGCTAATCATGGTTGCAGTCACCCATTAAAAAAAATGGGACACTATATTATCGCTAGTTCCTCTTCTTCGGAAGCTACGTTAATGCGTTGGAACGAGTATTATGTTATGATAGTATGATAAAATCCACCGATCCCTATTTGATCCGATCTTCACTTAGCCAAGCCATAGTGTCAGGAGGCCTGTGTCCTGCCGTGTAACGTTATAGGCTGTTTGATTAACCAACTTGGCGTTATCACCGTTGCTGTGTTAATATACTTCAAAGGCCTTGTTTTCAACACTTTTGGAATGGAAATGAAGTTGTCAAAGAATGTCTAAAAGAACCAGGCATGCAACACGTTAATAATTACTAATCTCGCTCCTTGCATTTTTAAGGTTTCATGATCTTATACCACAAATGCCATTTACATATATTTATAAATAGGTATAAGGGATTTTTGAACGTTAACGGGACCTATTCAGCCAGTAGTCTGCGGCTACCGGGCACAATAACTATGGTCTATATTTAGAATGATCGACCACTCACCTTTATTGTATCGAAAAATGCGCAGTATAGACTTGTAATCAATTTATACTTTCCGATAATTTTGTTTTGTCAAAACTTTTATTTTATTTGTCATTATGGATACGGAACTATCGTTTGTCTTTACGCATGACTAAAGTTAACTAGTAAACAATTCGGTAAAATAAACTTCCTACTCTTTCATTCTAAACATTTTTGGCATGAGCTTGCAACACTTAAAATTGGCGATTTATGGTTTAAAAAACAATAAACCATAGTGTATTATACCTTAAAACCTTTATCCGTAAAAGTTGAGTATTGCTTGGAACCATGCCGGTCAATTTGCAATCACCTGTGAAATGTGGAAAGATGTTTAACATATTTAAGCATCTTTGCCTTACCAATAAAAGATTTCATCATACTATTACATCAGTAGGGCTCGTTACGTAACTGGTCGAAATAAAGATATGTCAGTCATCTGATATAGACTTCCCATTGATTCAGATTTAGGGTTGGGTGTTATTATCATTAGGTTTTTATGTGATAGCTATTATAAGTGTACAGCCATCGGTCACACATCTAAAAACATGTCTTTGAAAACAAAAATCACGTGTACATAGAATAACGATAACTTGGTTAATTAAAACACTAGTAATTAGAAACACTTATTTAAAAGTATAATAACTGAGGCACCTATTCTTCCAAGAGCCATAGTTAAAGATGCAAAAATCTATTATAAAATATTGTAAACATGTAAGTAAAATATCAAGTACAAGTTTAAAAACTCGTAAGTACTTGATATTTTGAATTAATTAATCCAAATATTAAAATTTTGAATATTATAAATATTCTTTTTAGTAGATAAATATTTAAACAGCCACATTAACATTTTAATGCCCTAATAAAAATGAAGTTGACATTCAAATCTGGCATTGGAACGACGACCTAATAATTAGTCATTTTGATTTTGATAGCCAGTAATCAATAAACATATTACACGTAGGTATATTTTATGAAATTGTAATCTTATTACTCGTATATTGAATACTAGGTGCGCTTGTGACTTCGTCCAAATCAAAATTAAAGTACCCGAAGCTACACATTAGAAGCTCCATCATGAAAGTGTTCTTAAAATCGTTCGATCACTTTCAGAGTTTATCCAGAACAAATAAATAAAAAAGGAGGACAAATATAGCAATAATTTAATACCTATTACATTACATTTGTCAAACCGGAATTTAAATTTTATTTTGTAACAAAATAACCAAACGCTAAAAATAACATGAACAAAATATTTTTTATATTTTATTATAAATTATAATTTAATTAATTAATTATAAATAATTTGCCAACATAAAAAATATTTAAAAATATCAAGTGCCAATTATTTAAAACGGCAACCCTGAATATAATACATGTATCCGATCGTTAGCTGGTCAAGTAGAAAGCGCGTGGTGGATCAATGCTCGGTGGTTATGTAACAACTCGCGAGTTACAATGCTATTATTATAAATCGACATTTAACTTGTTGGCCGACTCAGTTATGTTGAATTGGTGGCTTCCAACGGCCTCTGTTACGTTATCGATGTTATAAGCAATCTCATAGAAATACCTTCCATAGGCCACACTAGTCCAGCGCATGTTTTAAAAACAGCGCGTGTTTTGTTTGGAAATGTATCATAGTATTATATTCTATTGATTATTATGACTGGACTTACAATAAATTTTAAACCTAGCTAAACTGTTATGAAGCTAAGCTGACTGCCCATTTCATGCATTACAATATTTATTAATTTATATATACAAATACATACCCTCATATTTTCCTTCAGCTTAATTAAGTAATTACTTAAAATAAAAATTAACTTTAATTAAATATGAACAAGATTTTGAAAGAATACCATATGACTGAATTCGTTTTAATTATGCACATACCTGTCTGTTCGAATTTCCCAACGACCCAATCACGCAAAGTTTCACTAAACAACACGAGCATGCAACACTTCCACACAAGACCGAGGTTCCCGGGGCTTTTATCGCGAGCCCCCGTAGGTTCGACCAGTCCTCATTCACATTACCAGCACGGACCGGGTCGCTTATCTCCAAACATTGGTAGATACCTATACACTATGTCACCTAGACATGCCTGGAACGCTCTAAACCGAGTTGGAGTCCCTGTCTGGGACCGTTGATCGTTGCATAAAAATGCGTCAATTCACGAGTTAGGAACGTCAAAATATTGTTTCTCAAATACAAAAGAGTATGGCAAAAACTAATAACAGGCTTCGTTAGCTGCTTCTATTAGCACCGATTAGGATGTAACTATTTAATAACATAGCAAGATTGCATTAAACTAAATACTATAGTAAACTATACAGGAAAAGTTTTTGTGTGGAACCTCCTTATTACTGCAAAAGTAGTATCCGCCACGTATGAAGACAATCTAAACTCTACCCTATTGTTGGAAGAAAGAGTTCATAATGGTATAGGTCTTGGCGATATGTGTACAAGATACGTTTCCGATATATTCACGCACTACTTTTTGTATTAGAATGTACGTACAATAGATGGTGCCGTGATTAATAGATGCAAGTGAACGGTTCAAAGTCCTTCAATGATGTAAAGTCATTGGAAACGGTATTGTTCAACCGTTAACGTAAAGGCTGTAGTAATATTAACATGAACAAAAGAGCAGAAGGATCCATCTTAAAATATTCATATTTAATATTTACGGGGCGCAGTATTGAACCCGCGACCCCACGCAAACTAGGTAATTAAACAAGCCAACAGAGCGTTGCGACCTTTCATTTAAATGTAACTAAAGGTTAAGTATTCGGAAGAAACTTAACCGCGCGATGGTTTAAAAAAAGTTCGTGAATAGGCTAGAGTTATAAAATTATACATTGTCAATTCTTTTCATATGTTACATAGTTTGATGTATGACCATTACTTTACCAAGACGAAAAAGCCAACACAGTCTTTCTCAGGTAACATCGACTGAATATCTTAAATTTATAAAAAATATCGAATGAATGTTACACATAGGTAATATAACCTTGAAAAACTACTTACCACATTACAGGGGCAGACAGTCACCGTAACAAATAACATATATATCACACATTAGCATGAGGAACAGGAAACATTCACTTACTCCATGTAAGATAACATACTACAAGAGTTTTTTAATGAATTCACAGTGCAAGGTATAAACAAATACGTAATTGGGATGTTTGTTCTTAGTTTTCTCGCACATACCCATTTAATACAAAAAATCATGAAAACAAAAATGTCAATATCAATCACATGAAAAAACCTTCATTGAAGTAAAATTGTGTTGGGCCCTACAAACATAAATTTGTTTCAAAAACCAAGATTTATAAGAGGAGTTCTCCCCGTGGGATCTCACGCCATCTCACATTCGGATAACGTAAGTATGTCAAAGCACTACAGAAACTACTTTTATCAACGAAAAATCTAGAAAATTTTAGGTACACACGATAATCAACGACAGCCACAGTATAGTTCTTATTTTCAAGATCTTATCTAATACACAGTAATTTCACTAGCTACAGACCTACAGTGCCATCATTCCAACACAAATCATTATGTTGTCCTATTCCACGGGTCAATATCTGGCACTACGATAAATACATAGACAGTTAGTTAGTTAGATAGAGCGTCGGTGGCTCAATGGTGTGGACTGTCGCCTTCCTACTGGAAGGGCTGTGGTTCAAATCACAACACGTACCAATGTGTTTTCAAATTTTCGAAAATATATGTACGTTATCCGGCGAGTAAGAGACTGGAGAAGGTCTTAAATATTCAACAGATTACCCCGCAACTGACATTTACTATAATTAGCGTGTACTAGGTTTTCTTCACCTCAGACGATGTCTAGTGTCATGTTATGTAAGTAATTACTGTCCAATGCTATCCAGCAGTCAACATACACTCGATGCGTGCTTCGAGACTGGCTTCACATTCTTTTATTAAAATGTAATATTGAAAAATAATTTTTAAAGTCGGATTTTACTTACTAAATAAATTTGTCAATTATGTTCAGTTAATTGTTATAATTTTATTTTTTTAGTTCTTTTTCTGTAAATTAGTCGAACCTTGAACGCATTTTATTTTATTAAAATGACAAAATATTTAAGTTGCATATAGTATTAATATTACTTGGTAATAAACATACCAGCGCACGCAAAATATTGAATGTTTGAAGCTAAAAAATGTTTACAAATATCGAGACAATGCAACAACGCTTTTTTGTTTACATACCTGAATCTTGTTGACAAATACCTTTATTTTGATTATGTTTAAATTTTAACAACAATTGAACCTTCTTAACACTAACAATGAACACTATACATGTTTTGCATTTTGTATTTATATTGTTATATATATATAAGATTCAGCCTTGCTTTTTTAATGGGTAATTATTTCTTTCAACATCAAAACTTAATTAATATCTTTGATTGGCAAAGGTAATATATTTTTTATCTTATAAAACATTCATGTGTCATAGACTTCATTTTCCTAATAAAGACATCAACGCATCAACAAAATTATATCAATATAAAAATTTTACATGCGACAAAAATGAGTTTTTTCTATACGACGGTCTTTGATGGTCAGAGTATTTATGCGAATATTTTTAATTAACTATAAGACTCACACAGTGAAGTACGTCTAGGAGATAACCAAGCTAATATGAATATAAAACTCTTAAATCATTATCGTGTACGAATTCTATCATGTAACGTTACCTATCTTACAACTAGTGTACTTTACAAAGTTGACGAATGAATAGTACGAAGAAACATGACAATTCTCATATAAAAACCAAGGTTCGAAGGAACGTACAAGTTTGTAAACCTATACAATCGTATCAAGGTAAAATACAACTATCTGTTTGATTTATTTATTTAGTTCGTAATAATAATACAGTATGTCATTTTTCGTATTTGTATTGTTAAATTGATCACAATACAATAATTATTCTAAAAACTATATAAAACGAATCCTATAAGCATTTTATTTGCTACTTTTCTATTTCTCAAGGAGTGCGACAACTTTACGACCTCAGCGTCCAATCCGTGCGCTGTCCTAAACCGTGTGAAAGAAAGTCCGCATGTGGGCGAACTTTACTTTACCTGCGCGTGCGCTTTCGTTTAAGCCGCGCCCAGTTGTAAGATGACATGAATAATAGTTATACGTAATTTTGGAATTCCAAGCATCTGATTTTAGATTTCGTAATACCTTAGATCAAAATATAAAATGCTGATTAACTTGATTGTTGTTTCATAGTATTAAAACGTCAAAGCACAATATTATATAATGTAATGCGACTTTTCAAGTTTTATTTCTTACCCATAATTCCGCCTAAACAGATTTGTAAAGAAAAATTAAGAAAACTACGAGTGTGGTAACAATTCAGCTTAATCGAAGGTACAGTTAACATAAATAATTTACAATTTACTTTTGCCTATTATGTAAGCAGTCCAGTAACATATTCTGGTGAAAATAAACAGTCACCGGCTTTCAAAGAAAGTGTAAACAAATGGCTTATTTCTTAAAAAAACTAATGTACAACGTTAAATAACTACCGGCGGACTTTAAATGGGCAATACGCCGGAGAGAGCGTAATTTTAAATGCAAGATGACATTTGACATGTCACTTGCTGTCATCTCAGTGACAGGTGCCGGCTCCGACCCGTGAAAGTTACTGGCTGCGATCTCCGTCATTTATCACATTTGCGCATCTTTAATACATAAATCTATCTGAGACCCTGGCTGTGTGATTTACAGTTTTACGATTTATCAAGGTGAGCTATAAGTACTTAACACAAGTTCTCAGACACAGGTTTAATGTAGGTACCTACTTACTTTCAACACAGATTTAACATCATTACACCTACGTCTTTTCTGTCGTTAAAAATTAAAAAAAAATATACTTTCCAGATTTACGTGTAAATTTCTTTCAAAACTCGTTAAAATGAAAGTATGGATTCTGCGTAGTCAATACTGAAAAGGAATTTTAGTTTAAAGCATGCTTCAATAACAAATCATCTAATAAAAACGTAGTCTTATTTATGGCTTATGGTACTCGTATCTCTGAATAAAAACGATGGTTTGATTTATTCGCGTCTACGTTCATATTTCTAACAGAATCTCACAATGTACATAATATTGACAATAAAGCTCTCAGTATTTCATTCAATTAGTTGTGCAAATTCACAATGTCACGTTTTGACACCTTTTACAAGAGTTGCTTTATTTTTATTAGGTAATCTCTTTCAACATTTTCGCATTATTACTAAATTAAAAAAATTAGAAAAATAATATAACATTTTTCTGCTTGTATGAATTTCTAGTGCGTTTCATAGCATATGATATTTTTTAAATGTTTCATGTATTGCCTATTATTATATAAAAATAATGTTCGATTTATTTGGTTTTTATCTACGTATTTAGTTATGCTTGATGCAAAAAATATTTTCTGTTCAATAAGACTCAACCAGGTAATCGTTTATTATTAAAAAGCCTATAAATTGAGTCGGTGCGATTAAAGCAAGGAGAACACAAACTTAACATGCTGAACCTACCTGAACCTTTTAATTTTCCAGTATGAAAAATGTTATTTAAAACAGCGCTTACACTGAAAATTTTATCGATGTCTATATATTATATCGTAAAAGTGTGACTTTAAATTAATATGTTGTCACTAAAACTTTTAAAAGAGAACAAACACTTGTTTGATTCATCGTGTTTAATTCATCAACTACGAGAAGGTACGTCATCTACCTTTATAACATTGTTTGTAGAAATAAAAATTAGATTCTTTTATTAACGATAATTTAAGTATTAATATCGTAGCATTCTTAAAGAAAAAAAAATAATAACATAAATCCATACCTATTGGTTCTCAGGTTTCTTGAACTGATTTAAGTACGAGAAACACTAAATCAACCTGTTCGCTTTCATTAAAGTATTAATAAACCTCCCACTACCTAGGAATTGCATTATACAGTCCGCCAAACTTTCATTACTAAAGTTAAGGTCGATTACCTCTACGTTGCTTGAGATATTTCATTATCGTGTCCATTTTAACAACAAACAATACTAAAGAAATAGCTTAAATTAATCCAGAAAAAGTTAGTCAAATTTTAAGTTTATAAGGCCAGCGTGCCTTCAAGAAAATAGAAGCCACTAATTAAGAAACACATTGTTTGTCCTAAACAAACAATATGGTAAAATTGCTAATAATTTCCGATAAAAGATTTTTCTGATATATACAAACTGTATAAGTTACCTAAATAGTTACTAGTTTAAGATTATGGTATGGCGTCACCTGGGTCTCGTCAGAATATCAGCGCTACCGTGATAATACTTATTTGTCACGGCAGCCTATGCTGAGACCGGCCCATTTGACCACATGTGTTTTTTTTTAAATGTTCAATACCTTTTTTCCTGCCTTTGTGTCATATTTAATTGTAATATAGATGTAAATGTGTAACTGTGTGGTCAATAAATGTTTTTCTTTCTTTCTTTCTTTCTTTCTAAATAGTTTTTGGAATTAAGTCTAAGGTAAATGAAGTAATGTAATGTATGAAAATCTCTACCTTTCGAGGTCATTCCTTTGGTATGCGCATAGCTAAGTTTTATTATCTAATGGTACAAAATTGTGAAACTTGTCTGGTTTAAGAAATATAGAAGTATGTGCAATATTACATATTAGGTTATCAACATTTAAATTTGAGCGATGCAAATCATTATGCAAATGAAATTTTAAGTAAGTAGGTAGCTGTGTACTTCATAATGCCACCAACATTTGCAACGTATAGCTATCTACATGGGCAATTTAGGGTCATAATTTACAATACATTACCGTACCGTTCCTATTAATAATTCATTACGACTTATGATTGCATTGAATAAATATAGGTAATATGAAAAATCAAAACATTATTTTGTTCATTCAATGTTTTGTGTGTTGAGGGTATTTCCACCTCAACCTAATACCGTGCTTGTGATATTCAGCTTGTAGTAAGATAGTAGATACCTTTCCACTTATGCCTTTATTGGTGAGCATTAATAATAATGCTCCTAAACATATATAAAAATGAAATCATAGAAATAACTAAAAATTTTCGAAACCTTACACGTTCCAAACCACACATACGTTCCTAATTGTGACACAGAAGTAAATCAATTAAAGACTTAAAAGAAATTCCTAAAACATATAAAAGGCTTTTATCAATATTTCTACGAAACCTATTGCGAAGGAGCGAGCCAAATGAGAGAACTTGCCTAGATAGTTTGAATATTTAAACAGTTTGCTTCGATATGTGGGGAAATTAAATAGTAACCATCGAGTGTTCCGCGTTTATTCGCGTTTGACCCGCAAGTTCAACACCAACGTACAAGCGGGTTTCCTGTCCACCATCTCCAGTTAAAACTATAAAGATGAAATACATGAAAGGAATCTTAAAATTGTATAACAATATCGTCGCTAAATACTGCGATGCTGTTCTTGCGAGGGCCAAATTCACAACATCTGCGATAAAGAAATCGTCTGACTCGAAACAATTAACAAACGTAAAATCTCACTCACCTTCTATTATTCTTTCGCACGCAGAAATCCCGTAGTCGATAAAATTTTACCAAAAACCACTTTAAAAACCAGCGAACGAAACTTTAAACACTGTTGATGATAACAAACTTTACTCCGATAAAAAGTATGTATATACCTTTGAGAAGGCTACTTATCGTTTGATATCACACTGTTTAGTTCTAAATACACTCAAATTTGTTAGATTCGACGAAACAATCGCACCGAAAGACGTTCGTAACGTGCGGTGATCCGCGTTGTACTAAAGTGAAGGAAGAGAAGTGAGAAGAGACACGTCACTGCGCCCGCGCAGAGCTCACCTTTACTTGGCCATTCGAGGAAACAAAATCTTGATAGTTTATCGATGCAAATCATGAAATACTTATTCAACACCCAACTTGATCATAATTGAAAACTGAATTACATTTTTAGCTTATTTTATAACATCGACACAAAAATCATAAAAAAGTTACCTACTACAGATTTTTGAGACAACAGATGTAAGGTCTTTTAGTTTTATTATAGAACAAAAAAAAACATCATTTAACAAAGTTATCACAAAATTCAGATAATACCTCAATCAATAATAAAAATAACACTCAAAATACTTGTCTCAAAACGAATATACGTTTTTTTAAATACCAGTTTGAGAATACTTAGTCTTGTAAATACTTCGTTAGTTTGAGTTTTAGTAATATAGCCTGTTCACTTAAGGCAAACACTTTTTCTCCCTTATATAATCATCATATATCATATTTTTGTTGCACTTTAATTGCATGATCCTTTGTTCTAAGTTAAGGCATTGTTTTGTTTGTAATGTATTTTTTTGTTTCTAATTACCTATACAAAATTGTGTAATTGGTTTCTTACGATAAATTATTTAATTACTTAAAATCGGTCATAATTGTTTTTTTTTCATTTATGTTTTTAAAATAACACATTGTTAATTAATTTTTATTTTCAATTAAGCTGATTTTGTTGATGTTATGAAGAGCATTGTAGTTTCTTGATATAATTATCTAAGTTCCATAACGTTGTATGATAAGTTTCGGATGTATGCTATATGCAAAAAAAACCAAACATGAAGTGTGAAACTATTCAAAGAACGCTGAATACAATTTACATGATACATTTAATATGTATGATTCAACTACCTAACTATTTATATTTGTTTAATTTTATAATCATGTTTCCCAAAATAAAATTAATATAATTTCACAAGTAAGGTTTTAAACTGACACATATCACACTTAAACAATCACTCGACCATTAAAATAACGTGTCAATCGCCAAGTATCAAAACGTTTACGTCGCAGTATAACCTCCAACATCCCGCGGCATGGCCTCGATATTCCGGCGCACACACAGCCTCTCTACGCTCCATCTGACTACGGTACGCAATCCCAACTAGACAAGTTTCCTCGACCGCAACTGTTATGGCCAAATTATATACAAATGTCCCAGAATGGCTTCTATAAATAAAACAAGACTGCTAATGTATGCAATGTTTGATGTGTAAACACTATACTTTTCCACTTCAGATAAACGGTTATATTTCAATTCAAATATTTGCCTATTTCTTATTGCAATTCTTATACAAATACAGAACCAGCACGGTGCAGATTGCTCTCCTAAGCCTCGGTGTTGTTTAAGCTACCGGGCAAAGAGCGTACCTACCCAGTAAGTGGCAATTGACGGCCACCAATCATATAACACACTGATAATCTCGTGAAAGAGACTACAGTTCCGTTAATAACTTATGATATCAAAAGGTCGTCTTAGTAACTATCCCATTATCATGCCTGTGTCACTCATCAGCCCGGACCACTGTGTATAATTGTAATGACAGGAAAAATACGTATATCTTAAGTAAAAAGTTGAAGATCACTGGAATAAAGCGCGCATGGCCATTAATTGTACCATTGATGGTACAAATGGCACTAATTGTGTCCCATTGGTACAATGGATAGTACAAATGGGACTGATACCACTCGGGTCTAGTGCTCCCAATGATAATAACGCAATAAAAGTATCGAAAATCTGAATGTATAGTACAATGGCAGAATACCAAGTCAGCAAAAGCATTAAAATTCAATACGGACACATGCACACACAAGGACCATACATAATTGTTTTATTTCTTTTATTATTATTCCCTGTATCCTCCGGACATCATTGTGTATGTTGTCATCACAGTTCAGCGATTAAAATAACTTATGATAAATCAAAATAACCAAATGTAATAAATATTTGAATTTAGTTACATAATTTAATTTGCCTTTACTACGCATATTTCAAATATTAACTTTTTTATTCATATAAATAAAATGGCATGTCCAAATAAGTCAGAAAGTATGTTTAGGAAATTTCATACCTCGCTCGCTCACTTTTAATCAAAAGATCGTTCACGTTTCCTAGAATGAAAATAAAACTTGATAAGAAATAAATAAGCCAGCTACGAGTACCCCAAGCTAGTCGGCTAGTCCATCGGACTTAATAATTTTTGAGTTTGTGCCATCTCTTCTTATAAGTTGATGACCCATAAAATTATAAAATGTTTCAAACAATGTAAAATCAATACAAAACTTATACGTAATGCAATTTAAAAGCAATTAATCAAAACTTAAATTGCATTCTCAAATTTGCGGTAAGGGTTATGTTATAGTAAAAGCAATTGGAAAACCGCACCGCAGGCATTTTATACATTCGGTATAAATGATTCTGTTGATCATTCGAGGCGATGTACGTTTACCAGTTTAAAAAAGCGTAAATACGCGAGTACATTATGAACAGAGTTCAACCACGTTTAGTTTTGCTTTAGGTACTTTTGATGCATAAAGTTTCTTTGTTTTTTTTTTATGAAAAACAGCTCTCGAGCCGACTAACCACATGGGGCGGCAAGTTGCACTCTCGCCTCTTCGAGTAATATACCATTGTTTTCAATAACAGAACCGTAGTGTAGCTGATAGCTTGTTACGTAGACACCTTAGGAGAAGCAAGTCTAGTCCTTAATGCTAGAACACAGCTATCTCAAAAACATATATGTATATCTATAGCGTGAGAATAAATCAGATTGTTATTAATCATGTTTACATACAACAACAAACCCCCAACAACAAACACGCTCTTCCTAATGTGCTCCATAACTATAAAATAGGGTTCGAAAACCTAGGGAGCGTTCAAGTATTACGTAACGCAATTTTTGAAGATTTTTGACCCCCCTCCCCCCACTGTAACGCTCGTAACGTTTTTCTGTACCCCCACCCCCTCTCAGGGTCATCATTTTTTACCCTGAAGTCGCAAAAAGTTGTTATAGTTTTTATCCTTCGTATAGTTTTAATTGCCTTATAATAAAAAGAGATTTTTAATTCGCAACACCTGCGTATTTTGTTTATTTTTTTATAAATTTTTGGCTTTACAAAACAAATTGTTTTTCTCCTTCATTCTCCTAAGTATTTTAGCTTTTTTACTAATAAATTCTTCAAATAAAAAACATATTTATTTAACCTTTTATTTATTAATTTATTTTAACAATCGAGAGATTCCCCGTAAACGTAAACGAAAAGGGTTGCCAATTTGGGAGTTTTATTTCCCTATTTTTTTATATAAAATAGAAATAATGTTACGTAACGTGTTGTAAGAAGGACCCCTCGCCCGTGTAACGCATCGTAACGTTTTACGAGACCCCCCGCCCCCCCAAATTGCGTTACGTAATACTTGAACGCTCCCTACCCAAACCTTAACCTTATGTGTTTGCTAAGAATTGTAAATAGTAGACTATAGCTGCAAATACGTGTAGGTACTACGAGTAGAAAGTGTAGAATTGATGAAATAAAAATGACAATGCTGGAAATAATACTGTTAAAGCTAAGAAAACATCTGAACGAAAGCCATCAATTTGAAGACAAAACATGCTGTACATACTAGAGACTTTAGTTAGTATAGTTTAAATCTTAACTTAAATAGAGTTAAGGATACCGCTTTTATCGTACATATATAACTACTACGTACTATCTAGCCTTTAACTACGCTCAAAAACTAAATTCATCATTACTGAGACGCCTTCGAAATACGGGCCCTCGATACGAATTTAAAGTCTCAGTGCGCGACGTTATAATTATCACCATCTTTCCTCTACCGCGGGTGCCACAAAGATATATAAAAAAAAATGTTGTCAGCGCTCTATCAACCTAACACTTACAACTCCAATAACAATGACATCCAAGCCAGAGATTATGGCAAAACCGTTTACTATCACGGTAGAGGCTCCACAGATATCCGAATTCGAACCACCGCAGTGCCAGATATCATCCCGTGAAACAGGAGTATTATGCACTTTTGTGTTCCGGGATGAGGGCACTGTAGCTAGTGAAATTACCGGGTATAAGAGACCTAACATCTGTTGTCTCGGGTGACGGGCGCAGTGCGGCATTGATGTAGGATAATAACTGTCTGTCAGTTGTTGGTCTCCTTTAATGCCGCTCTGTCATGGTCTGGCGTATCACTTACCATCAGGTGAGCATTCAGACCGTCAAGTAGGGACACTTATAGCGTAAAAAAAAAGTCCACGAGTACAGCAGAGGATTGTTAAGGGTTGTTTAAGTAAGTAATTTGACAGTCTAAATGTACATATCCGAGCATAGTTTTTCTGAAATTATGGTCTGTATATAAAACTTTACATCGTTATTTGCCATTCTACAGCCAAATACCCTTTACAATTACCAACAATTACATACGGTCAAATTAAACGTCTTAATGACTACAGATTTCACCGATCGGCGAGTTATCCTCGAAAATGTGAAACAATTTTTACGAGCCAAAGAAAGTCCACATGTGGGTCACAACCTGCCTTGAACTTGACCGGAACCGGTCTTTAGTAATGTCCAAAATTATAGGCCGGCGAGGTGGCCGCAGCTCTCCTCGCCTATGGATGGAGCTAACCGGCATTATTGTATTTACAGACATCCGAGTTGCATTCGGATATCTGTGATTGTACTAATATTTTATAATCCTAAAGTATTACTTTAGTATATTTATTTTATCTGTGCTATTACAGAGATTTTGATAAATATTGTCTTTGAGATTTGTTATATATAATAGTTATTTTCTAATGGTTTTTACTTTAATTAGATCATAATGGGGCAGCCTTCAAGAATAACAGATGTAATGTTAATTAAGACTGTAATAATGTGATTATCGTTTATGTTGGTTGTCCTTATATACAAATAAATATATACGTATTTTATTTGTGGCACTTTTTGTTATTTCTATATTACGTTATTCTTATTGTCGAAGAATACGAGCTGAGACGTAATAATGCTCGCAAAGTAGGCTACAAGTAGGAAACTATTTTAAAATAATACTTATGATGGGCCAATTTTGACGACCCATATGGTGCATTGGTCAAGACGCCGGCTACTATACACAAGGGTTACGAGTTTGGTCCCGGACATTATAAACAGATGTTATTTATGCTATAAAGCTAGTAATAAAGGATGTGAAGGAAACTTAAGAAGTATGGATTGGTAATATCTACAATTTATATTGTATTGTATTTATGGTTAGGAACGCGCAAAGTGGCGCTCTATCATATCTGCCTACCCCTTTAGGACTAAGGCGAGGGTTATTTATTCAATCGATTAACAATTTATGGACATAATTATTGTACCTTAAACGTCCTTAGCCGTTACCTAATGTACCTACTGTAATGTCCGGCGGCTAAAATTTCAGATTGTAACTTCATGAATATGTATATAGATATAAACATACGTACATAGTAATAGATACTTTACACAATCCACGTATCGGAAGCATCCAAACGATAAGATTGCTAAACGATTCCTAAAGATGTTATTTGCTAACGCACACATTTAAGGACTGTGGACATAAAACCAGTTAAATAAAACAGTCCTAAAGTAGCACATTTTTGAACAGGTTTTATCTCAATAATGACATAGCGGCTGTTAAATTGGTACAGAATACGCAAAAGTATTAAACCATGTTAACTACTGACGTGTTTGATACATTTTCACAATAATAAACTTTAAATGGTAATTAGGGGAAAAAGCAAACATTTCAAATTATTTAAAAATCGGCTTATAATATTTTATGAGGAACATTATATCATGTACGTTATCCGACGCTCTTACGGTGAAGGAAAACATCGTGAGGAAACCTTCATGCACGCCTGCGAAGAGATTCGAAGGTTGTGTGTGAAGTCGTCCAATCCGCACTGGGCCCGCGTGGACGACTAAGGCCTAATCACCCTATACGGGTAGGCTAGTGCCCCTCGGTGGGGACGTTTAATGAGCTGATGATGATGATTATATCATCATCATCATTACAGCCTAATAATGTACTCTGCTGAACGAAGGCCTCCCCTAATGATTTCCACGCGGGCCGATCCCTAGCAGTTGACATCCATCTGCTACCCGCCACCTTAACCAGGTCATACGTCCATCTGGTCAGGGGTCGGCCTACGCTTCGCTTTCCGTTACGCGGACGCCACTCGAGAACCTTTCCGCCCCATCGGCCATCGGTTCTACGCACTATGTGCCCTGCCCACTGCCACTTCAACTTGCTAATCCTCTGAAACATTATATAGCTTCATTTTTGTAATACAAGAATGGTTTACTTTTGGTGATAAGCGATGACGAATCCAATGGACCTACACGTTTATCCTGAAAATGCCTTTTCACTAACACCTTGAAGAAATCAAGATTGTTAAACTTTCAGACCCAGGCATTTCAGACTCTTATTGCGGTGCAAAGCAGATAATACACA
Source organism: Leucinodes orbonalis (assembly GCA_019425675.1). NCBI lineage: Eukaryota > Metazoa > Arthropoda > Insecta > Lepidoptera > Crambidae > Leucinodes > Leucinodes orbonalis. The sequence goes on from PQWD01001980.1 coordinate 36,081, forward strand.
GCAAACCGACGGAGTGTGGATTACAGGGAAGTCAAGTCTTGCGCTCACTCTCGAAAATCTCAATATACATATCATTGTAAGATTCAGATATATGGAAAGGCGACGCCGTTATTCTAAACTCTTGAAGCAACAATGTACTGTACAATAATCTTAATCGTAGTATTCCTGGTACTTCAGTCTCAAAATGAAAAAAAAGGTCTTCTATTTTGGATCCCTAAAACTTGGCGACAGTTGTATAACAGTCGCCAAGGGAGTGCTATTCCTGCACTGCAATATACTATAGCTGAAATAATGTATAGAGAACCCTATATCTTAAAAGTTATTAACACGAATAAATACATTTTGCGGTATCTAATAGGTATAATTATTTTAGATATTAAATATTTTCTTGGCTACGTTAACAATTCCTACGAAGGCAACAAGTAGGTACCTACTCGTAATAATACTTATCATGAAGAATAAGTGAAATATTATTAATAGTAATTTCTGCTCAAATAGCATATAAACATATAAGAAATTATTTGTCGACAAGACCCAAAAGTATTTAACAACACTAACAACGGTACCCTGTCTGAATCAAACTACAAAAAAACGTATATATAGGTATATCGTCCACAGAGCAAATTAAATGTCTGCTTAGAGATAAACTGAATTATGTGCGCGTAACCCAAGACATTATATACACGTAACATTAGTCGTCTGGAATAACGTTATCTGATTGAAGTTAGTCATAATTTAAACGTAGGTAGACATGGCGATAGGATGGTAAAGTTGTTTTTAGTTCTTTACTATAAATAAGATTACCATCATTATAAATATTGTTCACCAGCTTTTGGAGACAGTAATGGCCCTCCCGTTTCTAAGTTGCACCGGTGATGCACTTATATCACCATCGTCCATATCAGAGATACCTGCGTGTCATCATCATCATCAGCCCATTAAACGACCTCACCGAAGTATAAGTATAGGCCTTAGTCATCCATCGTTCATAGTACGTGGCGGAATTTGAACGTTTCCCGATCGATAACAATGACTATAGATAACTTACACTTAGAGGCTTTGCTGTTAGTGTTCTGTCATTTTGAACCGTTCATCCCGAGTTCGAGCAATTCCCTTTGGATGCGAGATCCTTAGGGCTCAAGGCCGTGGGCAGTGGCTCGCTTCGCCATGTCTTGCTACCATGATCCAGGTCGACAACTCAGCGGTTTTCACTCAAAAACTCATCTAATGTGTAGGTACCTTTAAACGAGTCCACTTGTGTTCACGAGTTAGTTAATTTCAGTAATTTAGGTTCTTCACGCAGGGCCGAATCTAGGGGGGGGCAGACGGGGGCACGTGCCCGGGCGGCACGGTCAGGGGGCGGCAAACCGACTAATGGACCACTCATCATTTACCTTACTTGCCCGCGGAATAAATAATAGTACAAGTGCATGGCCATAGAAATACGACTGATAACCGGAGCGCGGAGTAAGGCATGTTACTGAACCATTACATTTTTTTGCATAGTTCTAAATAGGCGCCCGCAGATCACGGTCAGCAGGCGGGTGCAGCTGCGATCTGAGGAATGACGCTGTATACGAAAACTCTCTCGTCGATCTCTATACAGGGCAGCAGTGTATTATTTCAAAGTTACGTAGTTATTTCTCTATGTTAATTGATGCCAACTTAGCTGCTTTAAAGCTATATCATTTTCATGATGGACAGCTACAATTGAAAAAATAAACAATTAAGCTCCTTTTACTTGCATCAAGCGACCACGTTTTTAAAGAAAATATACAAAATAAATTGGAAATAAAACGCCTTTTTCATCCAGTGTGACTTCGAAAAAGCTGAGGCGAGTAGTCTTATTTCATTATAGAACTTAATTGATTAATATCAATACCAATAATTGATAAATTGTAACTTTTTAATGACATTGCTTTTTTGCCGAGGTTAGGATGGTTATGAAACAGCTTAAGCGTTATTAGACCCCCGCTACGACGGATATACCGCAGAGCTTTTGAAAGTAGGGGGCACGCCAGTGCTTAAGACCCTTCAGAAGCTTTTTAATTCCGGAATCGGTGATGGTGCGACACCAAAGGTGAGGAGCAATGGCGTGGTGGTGTTCTTCTTCAAGAAAGGTGATTAAACCTTTTCCCTCTCTATTCAACCTATCGCAGTCCACTGTTGGACATTGTCTCATTTTGCGCCAGATATTCCGGTCCTCCGTTTTTCTCATCCAGACTCCACCAGCGACTTTTCGCAAGTTGTCGGTCCATCGGGCCGGAGGGCGTCCTACGTTACGCTTGCCAAGACGCGGTCTCCGCTCCAGAACTCGTCTGCTCCAACGGCCATCGGTTCTGCGACATCATTACCCACTGCCACTTCAGTTCGCTAATCTGGCGAACTATGCCGGTAATTTTAGTTCTTTTGCGGATAACATCATTTCTGATTTTATGTATAAGAGTCTCCCAACATAGCACGCTCCATCGCTCGTTGAGTAACTTTGAATTTCTGAACCAATCCGCAGTCAGTGTCCATGTCTCATCTGCGTATGTTGGTATGGGTAGGACGTATTTCTCAAAGACTTTTGTCCTTAAGCGTTGCGGAATCGTCGACGTGAAGATCTGATGTAACTTGCCTGATGCCGCCCAGCCCAAATGAATCCTCCTACTAGCTTCCCTTCCGAAATTGTGCCGGTCAAGCTTTAGCCCAAGTAAACTTATTCTTGGACAATCTGGAGAAGGACGCCACCGACGCTTATCAGAAACGCTACCGGTCTATAATTCTTCAAGAGAGCTTTATCACCCTTCTTAAAGAACGCTTGTGGACCACGCTTCCAGTGTAGTTCCCAGGTAGATGACGGCATTAAAAGAGCTCACCTAATGTCCTAAGGATGGGTTGTCCACCGGTGTTTAGGAGTTCTGTCGTAATACCGTCATCCCACGGGGCCCTTTCATTTCTCAGTTGCTTCAGTGCTGCACTAATTTCGCTAACGTCAACATCCGGCATATCCTACGTACAATGGTGCCTTAGTAGGGCACGTAGATTCCAAGTGGTTTTTGGAAAACTTTGGGCCCCCTGTTCTCCTTAATAAGGTCCTTAATTAACCTTGTATTGAAATAGTAGAATTCTCTGCGAACGAGTTTTCGCTCGGAGAGAGCCTAATATTCCGGGTATGATAAGTTAAAGTCAAAATTCATTTATTTAAATTAGGCTTACAAAAAGCACTTATGAACGACAAAAATATACAAAAATTACATTACAAAAAAACAAATTTATTTCTTTGAACTGTTCTTTAAGAGAGTCACGTGGTCTAAGGTTGTAGATAAAAGCTCTCTTTGTAGCACAAATATTGTATCAATGTCGGCAGCCGTACCCCACAACGGTAGACCATACGACATTACATTATAAAAATGACTAAAATAAACTAATCTTGCCGTTTTTACATCTGTTACGAGTTATCTTAGATATTAAAAGCTTATTGAAGAATTAACGACCCATTACGATATTGTGCCACATCTTCAAGTTATTCTCCAGAGTCATTATGATCCGTCTCGCGCATATGTTTGACGATTTCCAGCCCTCCGAACAAGCCGGGTTCCTCAAAGGCTTCAGCACCATAGACTACATATTACATACGCTGTGGCAGGTTATACAGAAGAGCGGAGAGTATAACTGACCATTATGTTTGGCGTTTGTGGACTATGAGAAAGCCTTCGATTCGATCGAGACTTGGGCTGTGCTGTGTCATTCCCTCCAACGGTGCCTGACTTGACTACTGCTATATCGAATTGTTGAGATGTTTGTACGAGAGCGCTACTATGTCAGGCCGAGTACATGAAGAGCTTACCATTGGCTTATCATTGGCACCGAGGAGCAAGACAAGGAGATGTAATATCTCTGAAACTGATCACAGCTGCGTAAAAAGTTGCAGCTTTGTCCAAATGTCAATCAATTTGAGGACCTATTATATAAATTAGTGAAAATAATATAGGATGATAAAGGTAAAAATAAAAAAAGAGGGGGGGCATTTCTAAATTTTTGCCCCACCCAAAAAAATTGAAGATCCGGCGCTGTCTTCACGAATAACACCCATATCGAGTATTGGATGACGTCGGCTATTACTCCAAGGGTTGAGTGTAAGAAATGTCTGTTTATATTAGACAGCGTGTTTCTATGTAAATTGTATTTGTATTTATAAATAACGCAATAAATTTGTTTAAAGTACAAGCTCCTGCTTGAATTGCGGCTAGATGGCGCTGTATGAATGTATATTTATATATAATTTACTCTCGGTTATCTATCGGGGCAGTCGACTGATATAACCTAAAATAACTTGGATTATAAAATACGAGATCAATAATATAAAACGATTTCTAAATACGGTGAATATACAGGTAATAAACGAACATTTCTTATATACAGATATATAATTTACTTTGACACGTCAACTTATAATAGATTAGGTACAATAATTGTCTTTACACATTCATTTAAACTAGACAGGTTAAAATACCAACGGATAGAGTAACACTAATATTATTAATCGAATAACATGGACAACCCACATAGAGAAAATAATAATACTTAGATTTTAACTCATTTACCGTCGGTAATTGTTACACGTAAATAAGAAATACATAATAGTAGTCACCGTAAGTTGAAATAGGGTTGTTTAAATTTAAAAAATCAGTGTTCCCAGTAACCCAAGAAATAGGTGTTCTTAAATTCTTTCATTATTAACAACTACAATTTTATTGGTTAATATAATAAAAAACTATATACAAAATGACATGTCATTCTAATGTTACCTACTAAAGGTAAAACTCCCATTTGCACAATTATGATTCAAAATGGTTTTATATTGAATAACAGCTGAATTTTATATCTGAAGTTTTGCTTTTTCTGTTAACCTTGAACTACTCGTCATAATTTAAAAGCTTAGTTACAAATAAAAATTACATAATATCAAAACTTATATTTCAAGTTACTATTTTTATTCAGGTTTCTTAGAGCATTTTAACAACACAACTACTAACTATTCATATATATCTTAACATACTTACCATTTTGAATCCGAATAGGCGCACACCACATATAACCATATTAGTACCAGTAGTACTGTGACTAGAGGATAAAAAATACAACGACAATAAAAGTTTGTGTTAAAAGGTTGAAGCTTACTCTTATATTCCTTACACGAACATACAGGCTCCATGTTTTGTCTCCTTACAACGATACAAATAGGAAGAGACGTGACAAAACGAATAGTTATACAGTAATATAATTAAGCATAATATTTATATTGGATAATATGTGAAATTATGTATGATTGCATTGAAAACTTTCAGCAGTATCTATGAGGAATATAATTGACACGCCACTAGGTCTATGTAAAAGTAACAAAGATATTTAGATTTAGTGAATAAAATATAAAGAATGATCGGTTACGGCGTTAGATTATTGATATGGTGAACGAAAACTGTAGTAATTTTAACTTTTTTTACTATAAACACACTTTTCTGCGTTTCAAACACACGACTCAATAATTAAATGCATTTGTTTCAGTTTATTGCAATAACAATGTTTAATATATGAGTGATAATTTCTGTAAACTTTTCATCATAATTATACAGATAAGTAAGCAAATAATAATTTAAGGTTTTACTTAATCCAAATATGGTTATAGGCATGTCATCCACATAAGACAAGATACAAAGTTCTAGGATAATAAAGCAAGAATATGATTGCATGTGGTTAAAATAATTTTACAATCTCCAATATTACGATGAAAGAGTAACTTAAAGGTTACATGAATTGTTACATAATATATGTCACTTATCAATTTAATAGGGAATACTGTTGATCCTTACAAAAGTTATGTAATATGGATGTGATGAACCATCTTCCTTATAATAAAAAAAACAACGCATCAAATGACTCAAATAAACGTATCCAATGTTAATATGAAACTGTTGATTATTAAAAAACTTACCTATTGCTAATAACCAGTGTCAGGAATAAAAAGGTAGTCCTCATTAGCCTAAACTACTAAGAACAGAGACAAGAATGGGAGTTTCTTTAGACATTTAGTTAACCAGGATATCTCAACAACACTTGTTACATCAACCACAAACTTATTTATGAAAGTATTGTAGAACATTTTGTAAAAGGCGTCGTCGCAAATAACTTATCCTAATTTTGTGTTTTTAACCCTTTGACAGCCAATGACGCCTTAAAGCGCCAGACACAATAGATTTTCTATTGTGTCTGGATTCCCGACGTTCAATGGGTTAATAATTCTTCAAAGTTAAGGCTAATAAGTAATTGCCTTTTCCTATCACTACTAATAACAGAGGCTTAGATGTATGTCTTTCGATGTGAAATAATTCTAGATTTGTTACATTACAAACCTTTCATTTAAGTATGAATTAACGCTTCTAGAAGCGCCTTGGTTTCCTTTCTAAATAATGACAAACAATACAAATTTTCATGGAAAGTTTTACATCGAAAAACATACTCATAGCTTACCGGCCTATCTGTCTAGTCTATGAAACCACTATAGTTTCATCTCTCAACTATGTCAATTCTATACCTATTTCTAGTATAGTCTATTTCATAAGAGACTTAACCGCATCGGATTATACCAACCAGCTGTGCGTAATGTGTGCAGTATAAACGCTTGAGGAGGTATTGAAGGGCAGAAAACTTCAATTTATCAGATAAAACTTTACTGCGCCAAAAATAACAATAAAAACATGTTAACATTGCAAAGGACATAAGAAATACTACCATTGGTGAGCCTAGCCTAACTTTCTTTCCAATTTATCTCTTTCAATCCAAATCCTATCCTATATTTTTTTCCATTCGTAAAATGAATGCGGTTGTCAACCTTCCAACAGGACTAGCTATCCAATGTTCATAAACTGTCCAATGTTATTAAGAGGCAAGATGAATAAAGTTTACTTTTAGGATACAACGAAGAACGACGACAACGAAGACAATTTAAACCTGTTTGATAGTTGAAAAGTAAACGAATTATAGAAACTTAGAACCTTGAATATTTATCGAAGGTAACAACAGATAGATATCATGTAGTACCTACAGTAAAATAAGCCATGACTGACTGGTTGGCTTCCGTTTTTTTTTTATTATTATCCCTTCAGTATTATTCTATTGACGGTAGTACTAATAATTATGTTTCCTCATTGTATAATAAATAATCCGTTGCGGTTAGTTATACTGTGTAAGAAATACCATTTTGAAGAGTTTTGCTTAAATAATCTAACTTTAAAGGCCCGTGAGTTCGATGATCTAGAGAACTATTCCGACAGTGTTATTGAAATAACTTCTAAACTCAAAGAAAAACATATGGAGACGAGCTTCAATTAATCATAGATGTAAGCGTGGTATAAGGCTGCATTATTTGACAAAACTGGCAATACTTAGGCCATTTAAATAATATTGAAAACTTATCGCGTATTCTAAATAATTCTTTCATTTGAGTATTGTTAGCATTATCATAGACCAATTACAACGTGAAGAGGTGATACGTAAAGTGAAAATGGAAGATATGTTATTCATCATTGGTCCAAATGCTGATTTAAAAAAATATATAGAAGATTGTATTATCTTATAATGGCACTCACGCTTCGGTTTTAAGCCAAAATTAGATAACAGAGTAAAGGAATGTATGAGCCTGGTTACAAAATTTAACATTGTTTACGTTTTGTAACATTCGAGGCTATAAAACCGTGGTATCACAGTTAAAAACAATATCTACCACAAAGGTAGTACATGGTAGTTTATAATATGTTACCTGTGTAAACATGGTTGTAACTTATAAAATAATTGATTAAAAGCTGTGAATAAATACATTTATGATTTACAATGTCACACATACACAGCCTTGCGGTCAGTCACTTTCGCGTGTTGCTTGATTTACCACTTTCGTATATATAAATATATATTTCCGTTTACAAGTGAACGTCTAGAATAATCTTCGATTACTTCTAACGCCGATTTTACTTTGAAAAGATATTGCATATAAATTAGGCAACACGGACACAAAAAGTACTAAACATAATATGTTTCGACAGTTGTTGAAACATAATAATTTCATAGTTGCACTAAAGTGAAGTTCCAATATTTATGTATGTATTAACAACATTCGTACATATGATATAGGAAATTGACATGAATTGTAGATGTGACGTGGCAAAGATAAATATATTCGATGCGTTAGTGAATTTATTCTTAACCTAAGCCGTGCACTAAAATTAACGAAAAAAGTACTGTTTATTTCGTTTCTAATGGAGAATTCTCATTGTACTGGTGAAATGTCAATATCAAATAAAAAATAAAATACATCACTCAATATTTAAAAGCCTTCAAATAAATACATGATATGAATGAATCCTCATACCAGACGCGATTAAAGACGTAAACTCAACGACAATTGATCAACATTTAATATACCTTTACCGAAATCTAAAATCTAAATTAATTGTGATCTAAATGCCTCACCAAAGACCGAGCATTAACTTTAAAACATGCATTATGCATGTAAACATTTCATGTTCGTTAATATTGTTTATTCATCCCAATATGTCAATTTCCTACCATATTCCTACAGAGACTATCTTCGTAAAGAGTTTACTCAAAATTGTATGTATCAACGACTTTCTGACTTCACTCTCAGCTTCTAAACAATTCGACATCCACAATTTCTACTTATGTCTAATGAATTGGAAGTATAAGAAGGATTACAATTTTCCGATTTGGCAACACTGGCCATAGGCAAATGATCTCCGTCGGCCAATGCACTAGTAGAAACAGATAATGTTGACTTATTATTGTTTCTTTTGGTAGAGTCATGGTTTAAACCAGCTCCTCCGTAGACTTCTATCGAACCGCGACGTATGTTCCTATGGCTCACAGCCTTAACATGTTCGATACTATAGAAGTTACTTAAATTTTGCTTGATCAATACTTCTTTTCTTAAACTCGTGTCGGATTTCTTCGTCGACATTTGATTTGTTAAAACGTCAAATATACTAGATTGTAACACAGAACTTTCTTTTCTATCTTCGCTTAAGACCGCCGTCTCTGTCGACATACTTCTGCTGAACATCTGTCTCTTTTCCACTGACTTCTCCCTTTTGCTGGCAAAATAATCAAGTTCTTGGGCGTTTTTAAAAGTTATAGTCTGTTCTTCGATTCCACTAGATATGTCTTCTAAGAAAGATTTGTTTGTATCAAAATCCTTATTACCTTTTGCATTTGCAAGACCGTCAAGAGATTTATTAACTGATACATCTCTTCTCATTCTTTGAAATTGAGGTTTCTTCAGCTTCCCGCGTTTGTCATACTTAATTACACTGCTCCCTTTTTTATTGAATTCTGTGGAGACACTTTTATACAACGGCCTTTTTAAAGCTCCTAAAAGCCGTCTTTCTATTTCGTCCTTACTATCTTTAAATTCCTCAAATGACTTGGTAAACGAGAAGTTCCATTTCAATTTCTTTAGTTGCGGTGACAGGCTTCCACTTCCCATATCGATTCCTTTGTAGCTGTTCCTCAACACGGACAAAGCTAAACTCCGTTCGAATGCGCTATCAAAATCCGAAGATGCACGCCTGCTTTTCACTCTGCTTGAGAAGCTGGGATATCTTCCAAACTCCTATACTGTTCGCTCTCACACCCATCGGAGTTAACCGTCCACATCGAGTCGACGATACTGCCCGTCCAATCGGAGTCGATTGTTTGTAAATAGTTCGCTATATCTACGCTCTATCTAATGACACTGACCTTTGGAGTACATTGTGAGGTGGCCAACTCTCTTGTATCTCCTCTTCGAACCTGTCGCCCAGCCAGTTAAACTCAATGTTGTCCTCCGCGTTGAGGAGTTCCTGCCTCAGATCGAGTTTGGATTGTGGAGTTTCGATGTGGCTGTGAGGGCGGTGTTTGTGTTCGGCTGTGATGGTGTTGGTGGTGGTGTGGTGCGATGTGGTGGGTCGGAATGCCTACGTGGTGGGTGGGGGGCGCACCGGGCGCGGACATCTTGCTGGCGAGCGAGAGAGCGACCGGCGCGGGAACGATCCCACGGTGATATCAGACTCAGCAAAGAGCTTGCGAAAACTGCAAAGGGAAAATGAAACTTATGAAAGCGAATGATCCAAGCGTTCCGATCTGTGGTAAATTCATGGATCATTGATTATTTTCTAGGAAATTTATATTTTTTCGCAGGATTCTACACTATAGATAAATTTTATAATTTATAGCGTTGTAAAATTAAATTTGTAGAGAGGGACGAACAGAATTCTGACAAATTCATAATATATACGAGGTACCGTTTAAAAATAAAAAAATCTGTCGAATTCTGTAGATATAACCGCATCATATATTGTAAATGTGTTACAGTTATTCATTAAATATTTTACACCAATCAACTCCAACTTACGTATATCAGCATAAGTAAATTTTTGGTTAGTTTTTATACCCATGTCCTATTTATAAACATGCAAACCTTTAATAACTATGTATATAGTATTAAAAATGACCATTAGTAATTACTTGATAACTTCAGTAATAAAATCGATACTGAAATGTCTGGTTTTTTTTTTGTGTTTTGCTAACTGGCAACATTTCACTTTTGGTAGTGTTGGAAGCATTACATTTCGTGTCTGTGTTAGTCACCTACCAGACTATGTCGCATCAGTACAAGGGCCGAAAGAGATCCTCGGCGGTGCGACCGCCGGCCATCGTCGCGCGTCGTCAGCGCCAGCCAAACCTGACCGACACGACACTAGTTAGGGACAAATTAAATAAACGGGAAAAGTGGGTAAACAAAAATTCAGGGAAATCGGTGGGGAAAATTGTTGAGGTAAAAATATTAGTAAATATTTTAGGCGTAATGAGAAAGTAAGAAAATAAACTGCACTTATTAAACTGACATATTAAATAGTTAGTTATCTTCATACAACTTTATAAGCAACTTACTTGAGTAAATTAACTCAAGTTCTTATTCTAACTTTGCCAATTTATAATAAGAATCCACTATGAATCACACTGGTAGTTCCAGCACAATGATCAAATAGAGTTTGTTGTACTTGAAATTATTTTTGTACCACCAACAAAGTTGTGTAATAATTTAAAGCCATAAATCTTTTCTAGATTCCATTATTCGTTTTTTAATATATTTGGGATGATACTGACAATAATGACGAATATATAACCATTTTTTTAAATTATAAAATAAAACCAACAATAAATGAACAATTACAATGTAAATGTGTCTGGCTTCCACACAAATAGTAAAAATAGATCAAAACACACATAGCATCTCTGCTCTATGGTATTAATGGATATTTATAAATGTAATGCAAATGGTAAGTGCATAAATAAATGATAAAAAATAAACGGGATCAGGTATATGGGATAAGGTCAAAAGCCATAAGCGTCGTAAATTGTGTCTGTATTGGATTGGAACTTCCATGCAACCGTGCTCACGTCTCGTGTAATGCAATGATCTCTTTCGGCCCTGGTCACATTTTCAACGCATAACCACCTAAAAATAACAACAATTTTGTATCTATGTATCATTAACATATTCTAACGACATGCGTTACTTCTACTGGCCAAATCAATAAGAGATAAAAAATAATAATGTACCAGAACCAAATGAATTAAAAAGTGCTTTAATAAATAAATTCAAACAAGTGCTCAAATGTACAATTGTGCAGAAAACATATAATGTAAAACATGCAAAATATTACATAAAAGTAGCAACTAACACATGCGTTTATTTCGTATGTGAGATAATAGAGATAAAATAGAAAATTTAACAGATAGTTGGCCATGTAGTGTGGTATACAGATTGTAGTCAATAATACTACAATAAGTAAATATAACGTCTGTAAGTAAATATATTATTGTAGATATGATAATATTTTAATTGAATACAATCCATCACCATGTATTAATAAATAACCGACGAAATATATCTGATATTACAAATACTGAAATGCTTTTTATGTTATAAGTTTACAAGACCGTCTGGACGCTCACCTGATGATAAGTGATAAGCCTAACCATGACAGAGTGGCATGACCAACAACTGATAGACAGTTATTATCCTCCATCAATGCCGAACTGCGCTATCACCCGGTACAACAGATGTTAGTCTGTTTATACCTCGGGAATTTCACTATCTACAGTGCCCTCATCCCGAAACACAAAAGCATAACATCGTTTCACGGGACGATATCTACCCACCTAGCAAGGTTTTTGACAACATTCATATTTTTAGATACATTTAAACCAAGAATCCTAATCACCTCGACCTGAACTGAATATATCACTTTTCTCTTTGCGAAATGTTATCAACTTGCACGAACGAATACAATCAATATGAAATCAGTAACGGGGCTTCGTTGTGCAATTAATCAATATGAGTTAACATATCCTTATATATAAAATTCACGTGTCATGTTGTTTGCCGGATAGAGTTCAGTCGACTAAACCTCTCCAATTTCAAAACTACCTTTATGATACGAGCTGCCATTTAACTTGTGTCGTTTGTAATAAGTATACGTAAAAGTTATAGATTATAAACATTTTTTATTTTCAAAGAATTCTCCGCGATATTTAATACACTTTTACATGTTTAAACATTTATTCCACTACGATGTGGTTGTCAAAATGGCCGATTTGTATTTGATTTGCATTAACAGCTTCTTCTTCGGGTGAACTGAAACGTTGACCACGAGAACTTCGCTTAATTTTTGGAACGCAAAAAAATCGCCAGGATTCCTTCCAGACTTTGTCTGACATATCTGTCAGCGGCTATTAAACGGTCAATAATCGCGGGTATTCGTCAATTAACTCCAGCCCCTGAATACCCCGCGGTGTCAACCGCACAAGGAAATTTTGACACCGCGGGGTATTCAGGGACTGGGGTCAACTGACGAAACACCAATAATAGCGGGAGGTTGGCAAACGACACGACTTTAGGCAGTTCACGTATGTGGTAACTGGTAACCTAAGCTATTAAAGATTACTAACAAATAATTTAAAAAAATCGATTTGCAATTTCGATCTTTTTAAATGTGTTTAATAATTTAATTTAATATGTTAAATACTGAATCATTATTATATACGTGCTCGTGTAGATACAGTTCTATTTTGAATGGGTGCATGCATGTGAAAGCATCTAATGTGTAAACAAACTATACGTTAGTCCGTAAAATAGAACATGAAACACATTCAAGGTTTTAAATTACAGTATCTGAATAACCTGAAAACAATAAGTATTTAAAAATAATAATAAAAAAAAATACGCATAGTCTCTAAGCGACTTTTACGTTTTGGCTTCTGTATAAAATACAATAGTTAAAACCACTTGTAATAAAGGTTTAAAATATGTATGCTAAAAGGATATTCTTAGTACCTAATTATTTTTGGGGTTAAGTTCTCCAAAAAGACGTCATGTTTCGCCATTCAAAAGGTTTTCATAATATTGTATCAGCCTGTCTCACCTTTGACCCCAAAAAGCCGCTAATACTTACGCTATGACAGGGTAAATTGACCAGAGAAGGGCTACCACATATGCTCTTATACACGGTCTCCCTCTCCCTCTTTCCGTTATTTTCTGATAAACTTGTTAAAGGTACTCACAACTTCCTGATGCCGCTGTTTCTCTTCCACGGCGCATCGTCAGGTTCAGCCGGCAGAGGACCTTGCACCGGAGCCTCTTCCTCTTCAGCTGCTACCGTACTCATCGACGGCGAGGTATCTGAACTGCTGTAAAATTTAAGATGAAGAATTTTTAGGTGTTCAAAAGTCATTCATTATAATGGTACTTAGAAAAGCAGTTAAATTATCCGCCACAAATAAAAATAAAACTTAAGACTCGTTTTGGTTAAAAAACAATAGCATTGTCGCTAAAAATAAACTATTTATCATTATTTGGTATTTATTTCAGTCTTGCTTCGTAGCTTGGTAGGTCCTTTATTGATTATAACACCCCTCTTTTTGCGTCGGGGGTTAACAAAAGGTTACTCGCCTCGGCATTTCGAAGTTTACTACGTGGGTAAAATTCTCTTTTCGACCGTTTATCTGAAGCAATTTCGATGCGGTTTTCATAAAAGTATTCGTTACGTTCAGGTTTGAGTGTTTTAATTGTATTATTATTTATTAAAGGTACCTGTCGGGCTGCGGCTCCACTTGCAACGCCTGCAGCTGTTCCTCCGCTCGGTTCAGCTTCAGCTTGAGCTCGTTCCTCTCGTGCAGTATGGCTCGCAATTCGCGAACGCTGAACGTCGGCTTCGACGACTGGTCCTCGTCGTCGATACCGTCCGGTGTCGCCGCACCGCATGACGCGCATTTCTGTACGTCACAAGTTCAGTAATCTTTCATTCATCATCTTAACGACTTGAATAAGATGTATGACTTGTTGTAATGAGAAAATAAATATTTTAACTATTATCATCATCTTCATTTCAGCCTTACTGTCCGCATACCTTAGTAATAGATTATGTCCATGGGCAACAAGGCACATTTACCAAGTCTAACATTCATTAAATTTAGTTTTATTCACAGATCCGAATATACAATTAGACTGGACAAGCCGCCAAGTTTATAGGCAGTCCCATTGTCGCAATTTCTTTTCGGTTCTTATCTGTGAAAAGTTATTATATTTCTTGGTAAATTTACTGATTCATTGCGATGATGGCATGTTACAATTGCACAGGATGGCATTTTGGGAAAAAACGGTAATTTCTTCTAATATTCGTGCGTCTTGACTCGTCTCACAGAGCGTAAACTGGCAGCCAGTGTATGCTCATTGGGCTTACATTTGTCGCACTTAAAAACGCGGCTTGCCCCATCTCCTGTATTGGGAAATCTGTGGTTTTATTCATTGGCCGTTGTGCTGATAGTTAATACAGTGGAGTCTTTTAAAGGTCGCGTGTTGCTGCAGGTAGCTTCCGACGGGTGAAAGTAAAAGTAACGAGTATTGTATAGGCCTATTCGAAGCGAACGTCTTGTGGCTGTGGAGACGATGATATGTGAAGAAATAAAAACAATAATGATGATGACTTACGCTACAACAAGCAATGATGTGACAAAAGCATAATTTGTGAATGTTTAAAAGTATCTGTATTCGTACAAGACCATGTTTTATATATTTTAAATGGCAGCTGAAGTAAAAACATTAAAATATCCCGTTCTTTCCTATTTGGAAATGCCTTCATCTAACGGTTCTAATTTGATGTGCAAACTCATATAAGATCTTAATAAATGAATCGAATAATGACCTATGTAAGTTTTATTTAAAAAAAAACCTTTACAGAAATATATAAAGTAAACAGGAGATCGCATGAAAAAGCTTTGAACCCGACCGAAGCGCAGTCGGTTTGTTACTTTTCCCAAGACGACGAATTTAATCTCCGGATCGGAAATGTTGTAGTCTCATTCAAAGTTAAGCAAAGATCCTTTTGCATTCGAGGAATAAATGTTTTTCGATACTAAAGTTTAGCGCCTAAAGTTTATTTTAAGGAGTACATTCGCCCACGGTTTTTAGTAGAACATTAACTTATTAACAAGAACAATTGTAAGTTAGCCTTAAGACTACTTAACTAAGCGGTTGTTTTCTTTCTTTCTTGAAACTTCTCTAAAATGTCGATATTTGCCTACACCCTGCTGTTGTGAGTTTATCCAAAGTAATTTAATGCATCAAAATAAAGCTCATTGCATATTTTACATAAATGTAATGAAAAGCAAAGTTTCCAAGAAAGTTATTAAAGTTTTAGCTCTGTTCCAGTCTCTGAAGCAATTAAATCATTTTGTAAGACTTGTTCGCGGAGAAAGGCAAGCAGACATATCTTGCGTTTCCAGTTACTAATACAACTTGAAATGTCTTCACGTTGAGAAAACACTAAGTCCCTTTTGATGATTGTATTGCATTCACTTGCGATTTATGGATTTTGTTAGGTTTGTTCCTTAACATATAAAAATTATGTATATCTGAAGCCCGTATTTTAGAACGACACTCAATGTTGATGTTTACTTAAATTGAGTTAGAATAGTACTACATACGATACATAAGTAAAGATCACTAAACATAAGTATAGATTAACGCGTGAGTCTCACTTCAGGGCCTGAGAGTCTTAATAATGTCAATGCACTGTTTAACAGCTTTAATGACATCGCCACGTCCACTACGAGTCAGTTCTCTGGTTACATGGCGTTACTCAAACAGTCAAATAAAGAAGAATACCGAAAATCATTATGTCAAGAGAAATGACACCTACCTACAAAATACTACGGAGCTTTATTTAACTTAATTTATATATATATATTATATATATATATATAAAATACAACCTGCACTAACGTCACTCTTATATATCCCATAGTAATAGGATACCACTGCCTTCATGTGCATAAGTATGCAATGTTCTCGTAAAGCAGAGACGTTGTTAGAGCGTTCACCCGTGATTACGACCGCAGCTTAATAAGGGCAGCTACACGATACCCTAAAAGCGTTATTGTACTGAAAGTGCATTGCATCGTGAGACTTCTTTATGCTGATACTCGACCCAGTCACTGGCTCAATAGATCTCAGTAATGCATTCTAACCTTTGAAAGAGTGGATGTTGCCGCCGAATCGAGAATATGGAGACATTATTAGCATTTTTACTGTTTTTGCAGTTGTATTTTAGGTTAAGTTTACGTGGATTTGATCCATTTTTTCTTTTTACTTTCAATCAATATTTACTGTTCGAATAACCAACTTTAAAACTTAATTAAGATTAAGTGAATATGTAGAGACAACTTCACATATTTTATGCTTCATGATACTAATGATGTATAATGCTATATTTGACACTAGAGACAATAGTTGGTTTTCGAACCTTTAAAATTTTTACACAGGCCGGTAAAGTAATCTTGGGACCGAATTTACGAAGGCATATTTACACCTAAATCATTACAAGCACGTACATGTCCCCACTGAAGGGGCCTTACTCGTGACGCGGGCCCAGTACGGATTGACCGACTTCACGCACAACCTTTCAATCTCTTCGTAGGCGTGCGCAGGTTTCCTCACGATGTTTTCGTTCACCATAAGAGCGTTGATAAACGTACATTTATAATTACTGAAATTCGAAATGACATTGGTACGTGGCTGGATTTGAACCTGCACCCTCCAGATCGGACGGCAACATTTATTTTTACAGCTGAATATTTGTAATTTTTACTAACTTAATATACATTATAAATGAGTCATCATCATTTACATGCTTTTTGCCCTTTCCCTCTATGAAGATAATTCTCATAATTAAACGGCAACTTAATAATTCTCATAATTAAACGGCAACTTACGAGCCTATGAATAATGGATAAATCATAGGTTTAGCTATAGATTGGAGTGCTTTCTCACCTGATTCTGCGTGTTGACCTGCTGCAGGGTGCTGATGTCCCGTTGCTGAGACTGGACTATGGCTGTCAGTTCCGAACGCTCTTCGCAGACTAAGCGCATCTTTTCATAAAACAATAAGCATTTCTGAGCAGAGATACTCAATAGTCTAACATAATTAAAATAATATTGTTTATGCTCTAAACAAGCCAAATATCCTTTAAAGCTATCAATATCTTAGGAATTACACTCAGCGCTATTTAGCCACAAATTAAGCTACTAACTTCTTTGAGGGAGAAGTCAATATTTTTTATAAGTCATTAAGCAACAAAAAAAAAGCTCACCTGATTTTGTAGCGACTTGTGCTTGCGCCTGAGGTCGCGACTGACTTGCGCCAATTTCTCCACTTGATTTGTCAACTGCAAAAGTCCAAAATGGCCATATTTAGAAACTTCTAAAACAATAAATTAGACGTTAATAACAATTCGTTCAAAACCATAAACACGTGTTGTTTCAAACATGTGACGCTTGTATCTATACCTAAACAAGTAAAATAGCCAAACACTCAAATGATATTGTGTGAGATAAATGTCATGTGTTCTGATAAAAATATAATCCAACATAACAAGGTCTGTTCCAACTCCGTGGGCGGTTGCCGGTTGATTAGATACGTCAATTTGATCAAAGATATCGGTGAATGTAATTTTGGAACCGCGGGATGGTTGGATTTTCTTTTGTTTGTGAAAAATAATTGAAATCGATTGTTATGATACGGCGGTCAACCAGCTTATGAAGTCCATTTAAAGAGCTTCTCACACAGTAGGAATTTGGGGAGGTACACAAGCCACCTAGCAAGCCAAATGTATATTGGCGGGTAACCACCATCACTCTAAAGACAAATAAAATATATTTCACTCTTTCCTTCTTCAAATAGCTGGTACCAACGGATAACGTGCCTACCGGAGCAAAGAGACATACATATAATTTCGGAAATTCGATAAGACTTAAGAACGTGGCGATATTTGAACCTGCTCCCTCCGAATCAGAAGTCAACAGTCATGAGCCACCGTCGCTTCTACTCAACGATTCATATATATAATATAAAATAAAACTAAATCGAATATGTTTGATATATTAAATAAAACTAAATTGGAAATCAGCAATAATATAGCTGAATGTTACTACCAAATTGGAATATAATTATGATGAACATCCAATCCACAACTCCATTCACTATTCAAGCATCTCTACGAAACGTACACTCGTTCCATTAAAAATTGCAATTTCTCGACGCCATCAATCATCGGAATCCGCAAACGGGTGAGGCCCACATAAATATATGTGTTAAACACTTCCACTCCATTAGAATCGACTATTGATTTGTAATTGTACAGTGCTATAAATAAAATTGCTAATGGAATACACGTGGAGCAAAAAATGGCGGACAAGTGGAGATGTCACATTTAAATGTTGAGTTATTCAGCAGCTTTGGCTCATGAAGATTTTTTGTCTGGATTGTTTATGAAAATAGAATATGATGACACTAACCCACTACGCCTAGCCTACCGCGTATTAGGGGGTTTGTCTTACTATCCTTAGATAGTAGCCGGGACTAGGAAATAACTGGGTAATGTGGAATGGAATTTGCAAGCACGAAGTCTCAAGAAAATATTTTTCGCACTCATCCAACGACCGACTTAGCAAAGCTAAGTGGCTTTATTTTTGTCATCCCAGCAGACTAACCACTATGCCATCTAGCCGAAACTAATATTCAATGATAAATATTTAATATGAAACCACTGCGGTATTTCATAACTGGACGATAATATCTTCTCACAAAATGAGAGCAGTTTCCCATAACACAAAGCAATAAAAACACCGCTGCAGTTTTAATTACAGAGTGCACGTCAGAAAATTAAGAATTCCACGCACGGAGAAGGTACAAAAAGGCTATGGAAAAACCACTTTAGACGTCAAAACTACAGCATATTGGTAGAGAAAATAATTGATTGGATGAACTGAAGCGGACACATTTACCGATTTACATTATACTATAAATTTAGCTCTGAACACCGACTACACCTTTAGATGTTAAAAACCAATCAAAAAAATCTGATGGATTTAATCAAAATCAAAAAAACTATTGAATGGACCGATCAATCACCTATAAACAGAGTACCAGCAGCAGTTATGTGCGTACAGCACGACTATGAGATTGTGCCGTAATCCCGTAGGGTAGAATAGTTGGTGTTAACGTCTATCATAGTAAAATAGTAGCCGAGAGGAACAGAATGACGAGAGTTCCCAAGTTCGGAAGAACTAGAGATGATATTATTTGGCCAGCCATCTAATAATCGTTAACCGCACGCTGCACCAAAGAACTCTTTTTATTTCAATCATAAAAAAAGAAAGAAGACCACAAAATCAATACAAACGATACAATAATGTGGAAGAAACAATATAATAATTTACACGTGAAAAAGAAAAGTAAACAAAAAATAAAAGACAAGTTAAACAAAAAGCTATTTTGTAAATTTTTATATACCTAAACGTTTCTACCTCCTACAATTCAAATATCCATATGCTTTATAACCATAAGGGTACACTAATTGTAAGAAAAAACTACAATGGCATATAAGGTATACAGAGAAACGTTAGGCAGCTAGCCTACTACACCGCTAAATATTTTATTATAAGTACAGAAATAAAAACAATAAGTAAATTCGTGAACGATGTCGTAGACGGAAATTCAGCGCTTTCATGCAATATAAGAGGGTGGCCGCGGGTAGGCCCCTAGTACTATCCGAGTCATTCAATAAATCAGACCATTTTAGCTCTAGGAGACGTTAAGGGTTATCCATTTTATTAGAATTCTCTCGAACTCGTATAATCTCAAATCGCCTAGTGTTTTTAGTATAGCTAAAGGATGTGTTCAGAAAGTATTTATTAGATGTTCCCCGCGATAATATCCACGTTTTAAGATATTCTTCCGCAGTAAAACAACCTAAAATAGCTTCGTTAAATAACGAGACGCGCGGGAAAAAATGTTTAATTTTTCACAATAAAAAGCAGCCTTTGTTTTTCCTTATTTCATTAGCTACCTGCCAAAAAATTCCCGTCCAAATCCATCCAGCCATTTCAGAGATTTCCCGAAACACGGACAGACAAAAATTTAAAAATAAATTTGACATTTGTACCGTAGTATATGTATTCATTTTTAGGAAAAAAATTTTTTTTAGTATTAGAAACAGACACTCCATTTTTATTTATATGTAGGTAAAATATATTATAGGTAACGCGACTGTGTATATAGGTATTATTTTATTTCATTTGTAATCGAGCATACGGTCATCCGGTACGGTACGGTAAAGATAATGAGCAGAGTTTGCAAAGTCTGATATGAATCGCAAAAACATAAGAGGAAAAAGGCCCTAAGGGTCAGTACTATCACCAAGGGCGCTAAGATACTAACCTTTTTAATAACAAAGATAAAGACTTAGTTTAAGGCTTTAGTGCTATTAAAAGTGTGATTTTGTATTAAAGGTCTCAAATTCTAATTTCAGAATTTTAAAGTTAATGGAAAATTTAATGAATGCCTAGGTTATTTAACTTTACGATGCCAGACTCCACGGGAGTGAATAATTAATTTTGAAATAAACAAGTTATACGCTTGCGTAGGATGTTCGTGGGCGGGATAACCTTCTCGTAAAAAATATTTTAAGTTTTCGTCCTGTCAGGTGAAAGACAAAATATGACAAATATATTTTCGGCACAATTAACCATTGTAACATTTTTAACCAGTTTAGCTTTAACTTGAGATTGAAATAGATAACCAAAAGACTTGTTCAACACATTCACCTACCTACCCACACCAGAATCCAATCCTGATCGAAGTCTGGATGGACTGGATGGACACCTGTAAGTAGCCCAATTCTTACAGAAACCTCATAATCGCATACCCCTTGCATTCTATCTACAACAAATACCGTTCCGTCTAGATATTTAAATGAAAGAGTTATTAAAAGCCTAGGATCGCAGTATAGATAATGAATTACGCAGCAAATTAGCAGCATCTTTCTTTGAGCCGCCTCGATGAAGTATGCTCAATTAGAAATACCGTTGGAAAAAACCCTATTCGGCTACTTGCATACTAGGCAGCTATAATTCAATTGATTAACTGACTAGCTAACCATTTTACAATTAATAATAAAATAAATAAAAGTTGTATGTTGAGTAGAATCATCAGCATTTATCGTTTGGAAATCAAAACAATCTCACTTGCACGCGGTGACTTCAGCGGATTAGCGAACGAGGCTCTGGCGACCCGCTACGTGGACTGGACTACGGCGGATTATGGTCCCCAGTTCCCAATTATGGTTGAAAACGGTAAGGTTAGACCTTGGCTCATCGTAGGCCTGTAGGTAGTAGTAGCTTCAATTGGGGACGCCTTCAAATTTGCGCACCATATGGTAAGCAGTAAGGACGTTGGCTACTTTATAGCAAATGAAAAAAAAAAACACCAGAAAGGAACTGTTGAGATCGTCTGTGAAATCTGTATCGGGACGGTCAGTTCGCTCACTTGATGGTAAGTGACACACCTGACCATGGCAGAGCGGTAGGTATTAAAGAAAAAAATTCACTGTATAAAGTGACTTTTCTTCGGCAACACCGCCTATGAAACGTTAATATCCTTCGAAACACATTTTATGACTCATATACTTACACGGGTGTTAAGTAATATCACAAGCTATAGTGCCCTCATCCTGAAAAATAAAAAAGTGCCTAACACTCCTAGGACGATATTTGGCACTATAAAGGTACTTAAATTACCTAGACAACTCAGTACCGAGTCACCACAATGTTATACATAGACTGTCAAAACTTAAAAGTTTCACAACACATATTACTGGTGACAAAAGCCTTTTACTATTAGAAGGGCTATTAGGGTTGCGTTCTTGAAAAATATTTCATTAGAAAACCGAACACGTTCACTAAATGTAATGTAGAGTTTATCAAAGGACTCCAGACATAACCTCGTACACGCAATCCATATATGTATATTCCATTCATACTGGGCAATGATTAATTATAGCTTCAAAGTGACTTAGTTCGTGGTTACAAATACACTTACTATACCCTATTTCGTCTTGATGGAGTAACATTCATTTTATTGACATAAAGCACAAAGGCAATTGTAATTTAGCCGTCTAATCTGTTTTCAAAGGGACACACATTTACTTTTCAAAGTTATTGTTATATGGAATGTTGATATAGAAATACTAACTAAGTTTTCATAAATACACAAGACATTAGTCGTGTGGTGTAGTAACATTTGAATTAAATCCTCACAAACCTAGATCTTTCCACGGGTGGCCTATAAGGTAACTTAGGGATGGAGGGCGAAAAGCATTCAGCAGAAATCGCTCTCTCATTCAACCTAACCTCTTATAGCTATTTCTGTCTCCAACCCAAAGCAAAGAATTTATAGTATAAAACCTCTATTATCTTTCGAGTAGTATACAAAAAGGGCTAGGTACCGAACTCAAAAATATCAATATACTATGAATGAATCTTTACTATAACACATATCTACGAGTAGCTGGCATTCTAACTGAACACCACCCTTGGCGTAACAGACGTGACTAATGTCTGCGCTCCCTTAGAAAATTAAGAACACTATGCAGTTTGTTGGAGGACATTACACTTGAGAAATGATATTTGTACATATATACGAGAACGATGCGCTTCTTACTTTAAAGTAGCTTAGGAACATGAATTCAATATTTCTTAGATTTTAGGGATCGTTTATATTTTTTTCAAATCAATTATACTGTAATTATATTATCATGAAGGTATTGACTTTGAGACTTATCACTGTACAATTGCGGTTGCTATCCAATCGTGGATTTTACCTGGATTTATGGTTCTTGGCAGCATAAGACTTAAAAGCAGGATCCCTGCTAAAACATATCAGGGGCTCAAATATATAAGAAGAAGATCGAATCTCGTTCAATATCTATATAAATCCATCCGAGATTTCAAGTTTTAAAATAAAGGAGCTATGAAATTAGTACGAGTATCTCCTATATACGAATTTCCCATGTAAGTATCTCCTGTATATTCGGAATGACGTGATTTCAAACTGTTGAGAAACAAAGCTTCAAAAATGCTTGATGGTGCTCGAGTTAATGCTTGTTCGGAATAATACAGACCAGAGTTATTTTCCCGAGAGCAACGATGAAACCCGAGTTTTTGAACAGGCACTCCAGTCAAACTAGGCCAGCCAGCCCACATTGAATATTTATGTAATCATATTACGGTCTTTTGACGTCCAGTAGTTTCCCGCCTCGACTCAGGCCTTAATTGAATAAATCCCTAATGACTTATTTTTTAACTTCCCTAATCTCATTTCACATTTTATGCAGAACAAACCATGTACTCAACAAATAGTTATAGAAGTTTTTTTCTATAATATATTTGATTTAAATTATAATGTACTTCCTTCTTAATTTGGATTGAACAGAAGCCGTATAGTAGCGTCAATTTGAGAAACCTATTAGAGTGCGGAGTTTCACCTCACTATTCTCCTTATATCTCATGTAACCCCTATAAAATTGGATGTTGTTACTATGCCTTCGTTTGTTGGAGCATTTGTTTTATTTGAAATCATGTTCATTTATAAAAAGTAGGCGACAATGTACACGCGACGATTTTTTTATAACACTAATTCGATCAATACGTTCGTCCATTGTTACAGCGTCACGAAATATCGCGTTAACCTTTAAGTCACCCCATACATAATACCAGCTGCCAGATAGATGTTCCACAAGCGACCACTTTTAGTGCCGTCTGGACGCATAATTTTGGCAACAAATAGAACAAAGTTCACCGTTCAACAGTGTGATGCCAAAGTTACGACGGAATGTAGAGTGCCGATGTCGAAGTAAATTGGTTTGCTGATATAATCTGTAATAAGTTGGGTCAATCCGGCTCGTAGGACTGACTTTGGAGGGTTGAATCTTTGATATTTTGAAAGTTTGTTTTCTTTAGGGACCAGGGGGGTTACCGCCATCCTTCAAAACAGTACTACAAAAATATTACTTCGTCTTTTCTAGTAAAAATGTTGACATATCACTATAAAAATACTGTTTTAAGAGATTGTGGTTACCCCCTAGCACGTAAACTATACATTTTGGTATGTACGGCAAAAAGCGGATAATTGTGTAAACTGATCTTTAGCATTACTTAGTAATGTTTCTGCAAGGCTTATTCCAAAGAATGAAGTGAAAAACGAGGGGCAAGCATAAGTAAATGATCGATAATGATAATTTGATTTTATGTATAATCTACGTAGTTTAATATGCGTTTGAACAAACTATACGTAACCACTGAATTTAATATTGGAAACACGAACTCTGACCGCTGATTAACATAAATTAAAGTCACAAATTGGAATGAGGGTTGGAAGGTTGTGTTAGCTGATCTTGAATTTAATACAAGATGAATTTCTGTGGACGTGTTGACCGATTTCTAGTCAAGAGTTAATTTACTTCATCGTTTTAGGTTAATAACTGGAATTCAAGAGGATTCGTTTCTTTTTTAGTCAAAAACTCAATGCTTGAATGTTATATGGTGAGTAAAGCTATTTGTGAGTTAATATTTTTCAACTTTTTTAAAGCATCAGAGGCTCTTGGATTTTATTGCTTTAATACTATTTAAAATCTTAATGAACAAATAACCATATTAAGCATCACCGGTTGAGTAGGGACCCCTTAAATTTAAAAATGAACCTAATAATTTTAGCAGTGTTTCTCAATTAATTGAGCTAACTTACTTGAGACCCCTCTGACCACTTCAGTTGTTAAGAGATTATATGTCGTACTCGCCATGCTGGTGCAGTGCCTGTTAGCTATTGGCTAGAGCCTCGATTGTTTTACTACTGAGGTTGATATTCCATTACAAAAATAAATAACAAACGATATTCATAATTAATAAAAAAATACTTCAAACAGTCCACAATCTGAATTCTCAAATTGTATCACCACAATAGGGTCGCCACATAACACCGAATTATTTAATTTCCCAAACGCGGGAACGGGCAACACTTTTGTTAGGGTAAAATATAATGTGACAACATGTAAAACAGGGCGCTGCGGTCACGTAGTTGCATGTTTAAATAATAATGGCAACGTTATCTTTCAAGCTGGATTAAAAATAAAATATACATGAACACTTATGTGGTACAACATGAACATGTTTATACTTAACGTAGATGATCTTCCTATCTTCAACAATTCGATAGAAGTCCATAGCGTTTCGTTATATACAACGGTTGAATATCCAAAATGAGAGCTTAAATTAAATAAATAAATTTGTAGATAATTATAAAACTGGTAAGTCCTTCTATCCCTCTTCTAAAGAATTGTAACATAGCGGGAATTTTACTGCCTATATTGTTGTATATACATAGTATATATTACTTAGCGAGGTAAATAGGTAGACTTCATGTACCTACCAACAAAGTTCATTGTTTATAGTATTTCTCAGTTTAAAATATCATATTGAACTAATTCGTTAAGCTTATTAACATTTGCCTATAGGTTTAAACATGATACACCCTTTTCGCTTTGCCATTTTTCTATAGTAGGTTCCTCTACCTGCGTAGGTACTTAAAAGTACTTGACCTTTAGTTGATATTTCTTGCTTGGTTTATGCGTCAACATAAAATATTAATTTACCAAATAAACCAGAAAGTGGCCCTTAAAACACGAGATTTAGGCACTTGGTTAAATATTAAATGTACAATTTAATGAAAAGTGGCTTACTATACGATGGAAAACGTTATATATTTTTTGGTCGTTTCAGGGTGTTTTTGTATGAACAATAACCATATTTTGACGACAGGAACACAGAATCGGTAAAGATATTTAGTTATAATTACTCATACAAACTGAAAACAATCTATTTAAGACGAAATTTTCGTTTTAGATCGTAATCAATCTAACCAAAACGCAATAGACAAGTGTGGCACTTTATTACTTCTCCAACCCCGCAATCATTATCAGAAGCCAAATATAACAGTTAACTGTAAAATTTGTCAAAGAAGAACTCAAAATAGGATTCACGCTAACTTAACCCGATGGCAACAGTATACCCATATCAACTCCTGTCGATTGTAAAACATGATCCTCATATCACTGCCCAGACCTAGAGGTCATTCCTTGTATTTCAGGACGTAAATCTTCCCACGATATATTGTTCACCCAACATCCCTTTCCTTGTTCCAATATATCACAGGCCATTTGTCGAGTGGAGCCGAGCGAGCTGAGTCTAGAATTCGTATGACATCATATTTCTAAAGGAAAAATAAATAAGCGGCTTATATCGTCGAGATGAATCACAGACGGTAAGGTAAATTGGTCTCCGCTTGCAAATATCAATTTCCAACTTTTCTTTATTCACATATACTATGACTTACATGGTTTTTCTTGGTTTACAGACAACTTATTAATATCTATTCAATGTGTGCACGTGCTCTTACCTTTCTTTATTAAAACGACTGAACAACATTATTAAGGAAAACAAAAAATCGTCAGTACTAAACAGTAATTATCCGTACAATAAAATCATTAACTCTAGAAAGCCAATAATTTTTAAAATATACATAGTCAGAGACTTAGATTAAATACATATTTCTAGAATCACTGTTGTATTTTTGCACCTGATTGCAGTTTTTAAAGTGTTTATGTTTCACAGTATATTTTGAATCAAAACATTTCGAAAAATCTTAATCTAATATAAATCAGCTAAGTGCAAATTTCAAAATCAGTTACAATTTAGCAGATAGATTCATTTAATAATCCTTGATAAACTGTCTAAGATAGCTGAATATTGGCCCAATTTAATATCGTGAATGATTGATTATATTCATTTGTCATATTTGTAAGCTAACTGAGGCGATCGTTAAGGGGCGTATATATTAATGGCCACCCTTGTTTGCCTTGGATGTTCTATTAAAATAAAATAGTAGATTTCAACTACCCATTATCAAATCACCCAGCCCACATTAAAATTCTAATAGCATTGTGTATTTTTTGTTATGTAAACTGGATTTTGACTGTATCTATTTTTTAAACGTGCATGAAGCTCACCTGATGGTAATGCCCATGAACATAAGGGACAGAGAGGGCATAGAAATACGTTCCTGGTCCTTTAAATGGGAATACGTTCATTTTGAAGACCGTAACTGATTTCAGTTTGGTTTGGTAGTTATTTTAGGCTCGTTGAATCATTGATGTTTATATATGATGAAACTACTTAAGTTGTAAGCAAGTAAGTAAGCTGTTTTACTGAATTACAAAAAAATCACAGTGTACAATTTTATTATGCGCTATAAGTCTACTTAAGTAAGATACTTTTTGCAACTTTAACGCGTAATTAATGACACACTCATACTGCGATATTATCATAGTTTATTGTGAAACAAATTAACACTGTCATTTGTCATTTACAATGCAGATTGGCAGATATTACGTTGTCTGTTAATGCAAAATTATAAGCCGTACAATACGTCACGCGCCGTTTTATTTATTGCCAAAAGCGTATAGCGTAACACAACAAATGGTCGGAAATAATACAATTTAAATAAGTCAACAACCTGCTAGCTTCAATTACGTTTACCGGAATAATGTTCCCGTGGTAATTATGAAAACTCATATTGCATTGTCATACAAAAATGAACTCAATAATAAATAAAAAATATGTCATTTTTTTATGTCTTGGCAAGCGTAGCGTAGGACGCCCTCCGGCCGATGGACCGACGACTTGCGAAAGGTCGCTGGTGGAAGCTGGATGAGAAGGCGGAGGACCGGGATGTCTGGCGCAAAATAGGGGAGACCTATGTCCAGCAGTGGACTGCAATAGGTTGAAGAGAGAGATGACATTTAAAATTAATATGAATTCAAAAGAAATTTTGAGACATTTCTCCGGAGGTCCAAAACCAGCCCTCACTCATTTTCATTAATCCTTTTCCATTTAAAATTCGGCTAGTTCGGTGGAGGATCCTGGAGTCCTTAAGTGTAGGAATACCCTGGTTTGGACTCCAGTATCCTACTCTTCCCAAATATTACATATTTCACTTGCATTTCAACATAATACTTACCTATTTTTCGTTTTGTTGCTACTCTAATCTTTACTTAGTGTTAGTTTTTATGTTCTGTATAGAAGTTTAGGTTTATAGAAAAGTGTGAAATTGTGTTTTGATGGGAAATTAAATAATATATTTTATTTATACAAATAAAACACCACAAAGAAGAACATGTCCACCATTAATTTTTTTCCGCAGTACTAGTTATGTAACAGAACGAAAGAAGGCACAGGCACACCGCGAATCACAAGGAGATTAAGGCATTTCATGTGAAAGCCCGTGAAATGCGGCCTAGGACTAATCCCCTTATTTTTTGCTCTGAAGAATAACGCTTCATTAAGTTACCAGACTGAGGCAAAAACTCCTTACGTTAATCTTTCACTTTGTTGACTATGCTATATTTCAAAAATAAATCTTTGTTGAGTGAGCATTGTATAGGACGAGAAAAGCGGAGGACTGGCGCAGAATGGGGAAGACTCATGTCGATTGGTTTGTTAACTTTTAGGAAGTTTTAACAGCCTCCACCAGCGACTATTCGCTGATTTTTATCCATCGGTCCATCGGGCCGGAAGGCATCCTGCGCTACGCTCTCCAAGACGCGGTCTCTACTCCAGAACTCGGATAACTGTCCCCCCAAAAACAAATTTTCTATATTCCGCGATAAGTCTTCAAGCGATAGTATGAAAAATTACGATCGGGGGACCGATTTCTGTCAAACAGCAGCTCACTAGGTAAGAATTCAAAATCGAATCAAATATATCAAAGAATGAAATAGTATCCCGTCCGTGGCGAGGTCTCGTTCTTGCCTTTAGCAGTATCTAATTAGAGACGTCGTTAATTAGCCCGCCTCCGCGATTTACGCCGGATTATGTTGCGAGCGCAGTCGAGACGGGTGGATCAAGGGGTTTGCGGCTTAAGTGGTTCGTGACTTGGCTATGTTTTTCGCAAGTCACTAAAGAATCTTTAACTAGAAATTTTGTTTAGGAAAATATTTAATTTTAATTAAATTAATATATTGACAATTCACCCGTGACTACGAAATCAAGACTTAGTTTAACCCTTAATTACGTATTTAGAAATACATTTTAACGTCAAATCTGGGTCCCCACCAAATTCTCGTCATCATCATCATTGCAAACTAACATGATTAATACAAATCAAAATCTTTCCCTAATTACTTTTACAAGGACTGATCTCTAGCAATCAACAGCATTAGCTAGCTACTTCCTCAACCAAGTCATCATCAATCCCCCTGATTGGGGGCCGATCAACGCTCCTCTGCCTACAATGCACACTACAATACAATAGTAATAACAGTATTACTGCCTCCGTGGTCTATCGGGTACAGAGTTCGGCTGCGTGACTGTTGGTCCGTTGAATTCCCGTGGGTAAAGTCACTTTGTGTGAGTATTTCTAGTTTGGTTAGGATATTGCAGGCTCAATCACCTGATTGTCCGAAAAGAAAGCTGATTCCATGCTTCGGACGGCACGTTAAGCTTTCGGTCACGGCTACAATCTTAGGTAGTCGTTAACAACTACCAATACGCATTTGGCCCGCGTGGTAGGTTATGGCCCATATCTCCATAGCTGTGCGGGATGGCCTGTGACCTATAGTGGGCGGCTTATAGGTTGATGATGATGACACCAACACTTCAATTATAAAAAGACAATATTGCGTCATTCTTTAATTTGAAAATCACGTGTTATCTAATTATGATTGAACTGTTACAAATTACAGATTAAGCTACTGAGATTACGTTAGATTAAAATATAAGAAGGAGTACTTAAACTTAAAGCCTAAAGTAATCCTTATCTAATTGTAAGTCTAAATCCACGACCGCGCCTTTAAATGTATCATTACCTACATGACTGACAAATACTTTATAATAAGGTATAAAATTAATATCATCAGCCAATGTTCTCACAGCACCACTTAACTTCAAACAAAACAACTACATCCTAATTCATTTAAAAACACGTAATTTTTTCCTTATTTCTCCATAAAAATATTAACTAAGCAATTAACGCAAGGCTTGTTAAGACGCACTCTTACTACTAAAGATAATGTTGTTATTAGCGATCCCGCGAGCTACGTCACTGACTTTGAACATAATACCAAATTAATAAGAAATTATTCATTAATATTTGATTAAAAAACATAAATAGTTCAAATTCTGACTTCTAAAATACATAGTTAAAACAGAACTTCGCTTCATAACACATTTATATCACAAATGTTATTCGCTATAATTAGATAAACGTTGCTCTGCCTGTCGCTGCATCCGAGCTGCAATGTGGCCGCGATACGTTTTAGTCTCACCTCATTTATATTGTAAATGTTACAGCATATAAGTTAGCTCAAACTGGATTATTCCTCCTGTCAAGTTTCTGAATGTACCGATTCTAACTTCAAATAATTCTACATAATCTGTTCTCACTTGCACACTTAATTGTAACCGTATAGGTTTTGAGTAAGTATTCTTAAGTATATTATTTACATTTAATTCTGTTTAACTTTAATTTGCAAAACTGCTTCCATTTCAGCTATGCTTGTCGTGGCAGTTTGTTATTAAGGCATCACTACATGTTTGTATCGCTCACTAATGTATTTTGTCAATGTAATAAGTGTCTATGTGTCAATACGTCTTGTAAACAATAAACAAATATCTTAATATGATTGGCGTGGCTGTTTCGTTACTTACCTCTGATCAGAAACTAAATATTCGCATGATCTTGGTAGTGAAACGGCAAAGTTTATTTTCTATTTTAAAGGATACTGTGACTAAAGATTTCTTTCTTTGGAGTGCTTAACGGTGCCTTATCAGAATCACACGTGTATTAGAACAGACTGTTGCCATCGAGTAGGGTTTGTTTGCTAACTTTTACAATAAAAATACCTAAGTTAGAAGCAACTTCGAGACAGACCAGTAGCTTCCCATAACCATGACGTAACTACGATCGTTAGAAATGGTATTATTGTAACCTTACGAAACTATTCAACAACCAACGTAATAGATTTGTGTATATAACAATTTAATACGATAAAACTTCGCAGTTTCGAATGTAACTTTGACCACCCTTTAATTTAATCAATCATCCGCCTATAATACTCCACTGCAGGGATAGGTAATCCTACACAGAATGGCTGTGGGGAGCATGGGCCATAACCCAGCCCAGCGCGGATTGGTGAGCTTAAGCTTTGTGATAGTCAACCGAACGCACTAGCCGCTACGCCATCAAGCCCTTTATTTGGTAGAAACAATAAATGTTTTATAACATTTTTATTCCGCACAAACGAGGTGACATCATCGATCCCCAACATTTACGACATTAGGAATGACCTGTCTACGCCACACTAAAATACCAGCACGATAGAAATATAACGCCAATTCCGTAGGCATTAGGGTCGGAAATGTCTCGCTAGGCGGTAAACCTGTTTAGATCATTAAGTTAACCCAGTTGAGATAAATTCAGCGCGATTACCTTAATTCACTTGGTATAAATTCGACAATCTTGTTGCCGTGGTTTTACAATTTACAAATGTTTATATGAGTTTTCGCTCTTCTTAAACGGCATGAGTACCATCCTAAACATATGGATTAAAATACATTTAAATACTTTATCATAAGAATAAAATAAAGATTTGTCTAACAAGACATAACTCTATTTGCCAGAGGGCATTTCTATACCCTCTGGTATTGCAAGTGTACATTAGCGACGTTGTCATTTACCATCAGATGAGCCGTCTGCTCGTCACTTAAAATAACTCACCCCGTCGATGACTTGCTGCTTCTCTTGCAGCTGCAACTCCTGGTGACGAAGAGTGGCGCGCTGTTTCTCTGCAGTACTTGTAAGCCTCGACAGAACCTCTTGGTCATGCTCCCTCGCTGGAGAAGGCGGGGCGCTGCTTCCTGTAAGACAAAGGTCATTGAATACTTCCATCAACATATCTGCTGTTCTTTGATGGACTAAGGTTTATGCTAGTTCAAGGGGATTTCGCAATGATTTTAGTATTTTAGTACACCGATCACGGTGTAAAAAATATCTACAGACAAATGAACAGTAGCTTCTAGCCTCTAATTAAGTAAGTTGCTTGTACTATACTAACAAAGGCGTCCAACATGTTGATAGTAATCATCAATTACCTAAAAGAGACCGTGTATAAGGTTGTTTGTGTGTGTACCCCAACCTAATATATTATTATAGTCAATACCGTAATGGTTTTGGTATAGCTTGGTTAAGGGCTAAAAGTTGACATAGGTGCGTGCTGCATACCACCAGGTAGGTTGACTGCTGACTGATAACTCCTTCAAAAAATACATTGTTCGATGGTACGTTATAAAAACAAAGTGTGAATCATCAAATAGTGAATCAAAAGACAAGCAATGTAAATTTAAAAAAAACCGTATTAAATCTATTCTATAGATTCAATTCATTAAGGATGTACCTTACAAAGTAGTGTTTCTTTTTTTAAGTATGTACTTAAAAATACAAACTTATGAAAAATCCAATAACCTGTTTCTCAAAAATAAACCTTCTGTTTTCCTATATCATATTGGATAAACGTCACCAAAGGGTCTTTTTAAGTTATTCTGAATTCGTTACGAGACACCTGTGACAAGACGCTTAAGAATATGTATGACATTCTGCTACGGGGATTTATCATGTTATGCTAAATCTCATTATACAAACATTATATAATCATGGCAAGCATAGCGCAGGATATCCTCCAGCCCGATAGGCTAATGACTCGCGTAAGGTCACTTGTGGAGGCTGGATGAGGGTAACGGTGTACTAGGATATCTGACTCAAAATGGGATGTCCAACAGTGTACTGCAATAGCTTGAAAAAAGTTGGTTCTATATCCAGCAGCGCAGAGCGAGATTTTAAAGAGATAAACAGTATTTTACTAATATATCTCTGAATACTCCTTCAAAGATATGATATCATACATGTAAGCAATTGAAATAAAATTATAATAGATAGGTGTTAGAATCTTATCGAGAACAAAGAGAGCCGATGAAATATTATCTATACCTAGATCAGATTTCTATTTGATCTATGTACTCGTATAAAGATCATTTTTCATGATAAACCTATACACTCTCTGTTATCAAATATCATACGCATAAGGTGTTTCCGGCGGAGACCTATGACTAACAGTGGACTGCGATAGGTTGAGAAGAAGAAGAAAGTGGTATTGCTGTGTTCCGGACTGAAGGGTGGGTGAAAATGGGCAGAAAAATTAGACGCTGGATGCATTGTTGTGTCTCGTTGAGACTTGGTGTATTAACATCAATACGGCGAATGTTTTTTTTTGTTGCTATACAGCGAACATATTTCATTGAAAATTATGATTTGTATAAATAACACGATTTTACCGTTAGATTCTTAGGTATCTTTGATTACTTTCAGATACAAAAAGCCATGTGAACAATTGAAACAGATTTGAATCTTATCTAGAATAAAGAGGGCCGCCATAAAAAATGCAATCTAACATAGGATACACGTAAACCAATACTTAGATTACATCAAATAGCAACAGTGATCGTATGTTATACGATCACACTTACCAAATATCATACGTCCGAAGAAGAGTATAATTTACTAAGCTATACCAATGTCTTAGTCAACAGTAGCCTATTACGTGTTTTGTTTTTCAAGGACGTCCGAGGTAAAAGTCGTCTGAACTCATATCCGTAAACAAAAATTACAATAAATAGCTGGTAGACGTTTTGATGAATCACATATTTCATCATACCAATCGTACACGCTGCTGCTGGATTACACCAAACTTAATCATTGAGGGGTCAAAATCAAACCTGAGAGAAACATTCAGATACGAAACGCGTAGCAGTGACCTCTTATTCAACCGTACTAATAGAGGGCACTGCTGTCTGCAACCCGCCTGCAAAGATATTATGGAAATAACGGATCATAGGGGTGATATTATGGCAAACCCTTCACTGTCTTGGAGGAAGCTCCAGTAGTAGATCATGGACATTATTTCAGTAACAACATCATGACAGCAGTACCAATGGTACGACCACTAACATAGTGACCACACATCCCATACACATACAATAAAACAGACAATCATGTATGTGTATTCCTGTGAAATTGAGTCACGGAAGCGTATCTTAGAGTGACTTTGAATTCCCATTTTACAAAATAGTTTATTTAAATCAACCAGCCTATGTACCACTGGCTAGGTCACCACAGCTTTTGCAGTGAGTAAAATGTTAAATAATAATGTTCGTGCCTGACAAAAACACTTTTTTAACTGACTTCTCGAATTGGAATGATAATAAAAAAGCTAGAGTCCAAATAAAGCACTAACATGATAACGCCCAACTCTCAAGCGAGGAACTTGAACAACGGGTACTAAACAACTCATAAACATAAAAACGGTTTATAAACAAACATGTTCACGTCAACAAATGATAGTGTCCACGCAAATCAGGAACCCAGGAACAAAACATTTCATCTTGTTTTGCAATTATTCCGCATCTCAGAAGATAAATGTATTATGGTGAAAATAAATCAACAATAATAAACAATTTATCAGTAAGTAATTTATTTACTACGTTTAACGTACCTAAAAAGCTATTTTGCTATTTCCATCAAGCACTATCAACACTCCCACTTAGTTAATGTGTGTTTGTAATAACCATGTCACTAATTAGATATTATTTTACAAATAAAACACATTTCGGGCATGTTTAAAAGTATCGGCAAGGTCAGTTTATTGTCGAAGTGTTTCATCGTTTTTGAACTATCATATAGTTGGTTGCCGATGTACCAGAAAATTCGTAATAAACTAATCAAACATACAAATTCTCAATTAAATATCTCTTATACTTTAGACATTATTGATATCTAAAATACAAAATATTTGGCCACTTCCCGAAGTGCTAGAAATCTGAAATTTGGTATGTAATCCAGGTTTGGTATATAACCAACATAAAATATTCATAAAATGAGAGTAGGAGAATATTATATGAGACTTTTACCAATATTATAAATTAGGATATGAAAGTTTAAATAACACGTATAAGAGCTAAAATCAAATGCCATTTCTAACAGTAACATTACTTACAAAGTTAAATTACAACTAGCATTAACATCGAATAGTTTTGTAATACATACGACGCTTTCAACTATAGTTTCACACTTAATCCTATCTCAATATTCTATGTTACTTCAGTTACTCAATATCACATAGGTACTGAACTTTCACCTAATCGATTACACATTGCTACGCCAATCCCACCTGTATTTGACTGGATAAAGATCACATTTCGGATGACTCACCATCGGCAGGTGCATTGATGGTCCGCCTAAGACGTTTGTTCTCATCTTGAAGTCGCCCGACGGCTGTCACCAATTCAGCCGACTCCGTTCTCCACTGCTCCTCAATGGCCTCTATTTCCTGAACAACAAAATACAATATTGAATCAAATGCCAAGACAGACGATTTAGTTATGGTAAGAGAAACGTTAACTCATTTGTATAAGATTTTAGGTACTATTTTCCTAACATTGCCGCATTGTAGAGCGTGGATAGCTCATTGGTGTGGACTGTTACCCTCCGATTTGGAGGGCGCAGGTTAAAATCCCGCCGAGTACCAATGTCTTCGAATTTTCTAAATTCTATGTACATTATCCGACGCTCTTACAGTAAAGGAAAATATCGAGAGAAAACCTGCTTGCGCGCGCAGGTTTCCTCTCGATGTTTTCCTTCGAAGAGATTCAAACTCGAAGAGATTTAAAGGTTGTCATGAAGTCGACCCATCCGCAATGTATACACCTTATACGGGTATACTCGTGCGGTGGGGTGGGGACGTATGCTGAGCTGATGATGATGATGATTGCCACGCAAAGTCGCGTTTGTATTTGTTAAAGAGTACATGAAAAATAACTAAATAAAGCTCACGCCTTGGTCCCTGAGGAGTAGGCAGAGATGATAGAACGCCACTTTGCGCGCTCCTGACATACTTCCCTAGCTTCATTCTTCCATCAATCTTTTCATACATGCTCTTTTATTCCTTTTGCTTGGGACCCCAGCCTTGTTAAGGACTTGACCAATTTGGTCAAGGTTAGTTCTTCTAGGTCGTCCCCGCGTCGTGTATACTTCCACATTCGCACAATGAACCTGCTTTGCTATTCTCCTTTCACTCATGCGCCTAACATACCTCTTTCTACTTTACTTGACTTTTTTAAGAGTACCTGAGTAATGTTGAAATAAAAGGGGTCACCAGTCCCAAAAACATTTCAATGTCGTGACGTAGGCCCCAAGTCCAGCTGTGGCCTTTCCCAAACCATTAAAAATGTTGTCTTAGTCCGTACGTAAAACGTTACTGACAAATAATACTAGCTGTATACAAAAAGCTAAAAATTAAAAAGTATATTTCTTGTACACAGTTGTAATTGTTTCTCATTAATATGCATTTGTATGATAACAAAGTGTACTCCGCATTTATGGTACACAGTACAGATTAAAATATTACGGTCAAGGAAACGAATCAATATCGAAAACAAAAACAAGGATACGACTTTTCCTTGTTGTTTATTGATTTGGAGCTCGAAACTCCATTAAATGTAAAGCCTCTACCTCCTCACACTCCATTAAATTTAATATATATTGTTAGAGCAACTTAGACATTGCAAATAATGCATCCAAAGCAGGAGATCAAGTGAACTGACCTGCTGTCGGCCTCTACAACTTCACTGAACACATCATAGATATAGGATATGTAAACGTAGCGGGAATTCTAAATCTATGGGACACAAGAACGTGAGTTTATTAACGATAAAAAGGTATATTTACTAAGGGTTCCGGGTTCGATCCCCGGGCAGTACAAACATTTGTGTGCATGGACATGTCTGTTTGTAATGGTCTGGGTGTTTCCTATGTATAATATGTATGTATTTACAAACAAAAAAAATATAAAAGTATGTTTATCCGTTGTTTAGTACCAATAATCCAGGCTTTACCCTTAACTTGGGGCTAGATGGCGCTGTGTGGATGTCAGTGGATATTTATTTATATTTATGCCTACTATCAAGCAATCAGTGCAAAGATAATTAAGATATTGTTATAAATGCATCTAAGTAATGCAAAGGTAAGTATTTTGAATTGCCTTAGTACGATGAAAGTCAAAAAAGCAAAACCATTTTTTTTTATCCGTTGTGGTTATATATTTTATACCACCAACTGTTTTGAATAAAAGACGCACTAAAGAAAGTAATTAATTATCTCAGGTATTGTTTAATTATTATTTTAATTAATATAAGTGGCAAACGATTAATTTATATTATTAGTTATCAATGTAATTAGTGTTCTAATAGTCACACCCAATATTTGTAGAGTAGGCAAAATGAGCATATTATATTATTACTGTTGGCAACAACTTTATTATTGTATCTTATAATCAGTATTATCAGTAAATTTACCTATATCACGGATAAAATAAATAAACTAACCTATATGTAATTGTAATCAATACGTTACGGCAGTATTCATGTTCCAAATTACTAACATACTTTGAATTCTAGACATTACCCGAAGTCTCAAGATATAGTCATCCGATACACTGCCTATCCTCGCGTGTGAGACAAAGTCACGGTAATACTATATCTTAATATTACCGTGACAAAGTCATATTCTAATGACTGACATAATGGATTTTATATTATTTCTGTAAGGCAGAGTTAAATTACATATAACTCTTATTTCGTTTATATTACAATAAATATTTCAACATACATAACATTAAACTTTTAAACCTCATTGTTTTAAAATAACAAAGCCAATAACCTTAATTTTAGTCCAACAGGTAGACTGTGCACTGATATTAAAATGAAAAAATAAATATATATTTATTGAATAAAATAAGATACAAACATATAGCCAATGTCTCCTATAAGCTAAAACAAACTCTTTTTCTGGCACGGACATGTGATGCAGATGTACCTATAACACCTTAATACTTCACCATCATCATCATTACAGTCTAATATGTCGACTGCTGAACGAATGCCTCCTCTAATGGTTTCCACGCGGATCAACCCCTAGCAGTTGACACCTATCTGCTTTCCGCCACCATAATCAGGTAATCCGTCCATTTGATTGGGGGTCGGCCTACGCTTCGTTTTCCGTTACGTGCATACCACCCGAGAACCTCTCCCTGCCCTGCCCACTGCCACTTCAACCAGCTAATCCTGTGGGCTATGTTGGTCACCATAATATCCGGATACTTGACCCATAATAATAATAAGTATTGTTCGGTAGCGCATTGGTTGTGGCCATGTCAGTTTGCCTATGCTTACTGCTATCATTACTCAATGCATAGGAAGAAGAGAGAAGGGAGTGCGATGAATGAAAAATAAAAGATACGGCTGCAAAAATATTTTGGATTCGATGACAAGAAACACACACGCTATTACCTCAACTTATCTATGGACAAAGCAGATGATGATTGGCAATGTCGCTAACCTCCACAAAAACCAAGGGCGCATTGCAAACATTATTACATTGTATTCTTAATAACTGTTAAGTAATAAATTCATAATGCTCGCGTTAAAATTACCCAACGTCATGTTACATTGCGATATAAAAATATTCAACTTTATTACTATGCAAGGAAGGCGCCCTTATCCTTAATTTGGCACCGCAATCTGTCACGGTGACTTGCTTAGATATGACAACGAAGATTAGGCGCAAGTCCAACAACTAAATCCCCACTCAACGGGGCCATTCACCCATATTACTTAACACATTACAAAATTCCTCTAGAAGTATAGAAAAAAACTTCACGCCTGGCTCAGAAAATATTTCGTCTTACAACATAAAGAGATTGCTTTATTCTTACTCGGCTATTACTGGTTGTTTGCAACCTACGGTCAACAAGGGCTTCCATAAACTTGACAATGCGTATAGAGGTGCACACCTAGCGAAGGTTGATATAAGATCAAATACTTATTCAAAATGGTCGGGAACCTATACAGAAACTCTATAGCATTCCAGCGTTACACTTTCGCGTTATAGAAGCGTGTCCATCCACTGCTGGACTCAGGGCCTTCACATCGATAATAAAGCTATGGCCATCTCCAAAAAAAGCAGTAGGTTAGGTTGATTGAGAGAACGCTACCACTCGTTCGCTGTTGATAAATTTGTAAGAAAGATAGGTATAACTCTAATACAAATTAGAGCCTCTGCTACAGCCATATAACTTCTACTACCAGAAAGGCCCCACGAATCATGTAGGTACATGATTGGTGTCTTCGAACCGTAACACGCCACGCTGGCCCAACGCTTGTTCGAGGAGCCATCCGAAAACAGAATTGCTAGAGCCGCTTTCGCAATTCGGCAGAATGTCAGTGAGTTAAGCTTGGATCCAAGACGTAAACTGGAAACCATTCCTTTCTCTCATCGAATGATTATACTTAAAAAAATGTATAACACTGGAGAAAGTACATAATGATATTTCCATTACGTCTTGATATTTGGTCGGCAACACTGTGACGTTTAGCAAGCAACGTCTATCACGTATAGTTTTAGTCGGATCACGCTAATTAAATTTTCTTCATCCTTAAAAAATAGTATATTCATATGTTCAGCATCTGTCACTTTATACAAAAATATTTCTACATGGCAGTTGCTTGAGAAACCAGCCACTACAGATGGTCAGATTCTGCATAATAAAAGAGTCATCAGTCCAAATGATAACCTGACAACAAAATTTTGAATAATATAATAAAAATCCCAAATCCCATGACTCAAATACCAATGTTGCTTTTATTGAAAATTACAACTTATATTTCTTTCTTTTTAGCGACCGATTTGGTTGAGAAGTTATCTAATACAAGTTTATATTTTCGTCGTTAAAACGTCAAGCAATACGGCGCATGCGTTTTGTTCACATCGTTTCTCAACTTTGAGTGGATCGTTAGACAGGTGTTAAAGACTTTATTGCACGGTTATGGGGTACGAACTATAGCAGCTTCGCAGGGAATGCATTGGTTATGGTATTGTAACTATAATGAGAAGTACGTCATAGTTTTGGTCTGGCTTGTTTCCATACGATGACTTTTACCCCTTTAAACACCAGAAATTCAGACAGTAGAAAAGTCTATTAATTCTGACGCCTTAAGGTGTCATTGGCCTTCAAAAAGTTAGGTAACATAGAAGAATGTTAAGCCGTTGCTCAGTTCCCATAACTCAAGTTGATCAATTAGTTTGGGATAGGTGGCACTGAATTACTGTTAAAATGTATAAATCATTATAAATTATGTTGCTATTTCACGCTTCCACCACGACTACATTGATATCTAGATGCTTCAAGACTGAAAGTAAAATTGCCGGAGAAATTAATTAAAATGAACGCCGTACTTTTCTCGTAAACAACGTCTAAGCTCACCTTAACCATCCTAAGCTCTCTACAAAGAGAATTTCACAACAAAATGTCAGACATTTTCATACTTAAAAGCAATGTCGAATAAAGTTAAATTCGTTATTCACAAATAACTTCGAAGGAGGAATTAGTTATTTATTAAAACCTTTTAAAAGTAAAATAATAGAATCAGTTAAAGATTTCCCAGAATGGAGATGAGGCCATAAGGCATATTTATATTGGTATATAATATTACCTACGTCTCAAACTCCAACAAAAGTCATTGGCGATGACACTGTCGCTTATGTAAGTTAACATGTTAACTAGCTATGCCCGCGACTTTTCCGCATGAAAATAATAGTACCTATAAATTATTCCTAATTACATGACCCCTCTCCGTGAAAGTCCCGTCTTAATAGGTCCAGCCGTTTCTGAGATTAGCAGGATCAAAAAGACAGAGAAAATAAAATAGTTACCGGCTTAATAAGAATAAGTTCCATATTTCTTTCCGAACCAATACATTCACAGATCAATCATAGGTCTATCTCTACAAGCAATACGTTATGTGCACATTATAAATTTAATGTTAATTAATGTAAACGCTTGTAACACACATTAATCATATTATGTTTAATGTAATGTAACAATATGAAACTATTGTTACATTAAACTGTTAAGATTAAAATACGCAATGATCTGCTCTCTTTGGCATGTAGGTAGTCGCAACCCGCTGGTGAGTTGGGTACACATCCATTGGGAAATTACAAAAGGGAAAAAGGTTGGCAAAATACTTACACGAGTTGTATTCTAGTAATGTGGGAAAATGTATGAGAGGCTCTATATAATATGCTGTAATTTGTTGATCAATATAAAATTACCTATTTGGGTCTTTATTGGGAAAATATTTTGAATGGACTGTATTTCATCGGAAGGTAAACAAGCAAGCGGTTCACGGATGGAAAGTGATACCGAACACTTCCAAATCCGGAGAACCATCGAGTGCATTGGTCGGACCTATAAAATGAAATATTAGGAAGAGAAGGGGGTTTAGGGCATCCGATAAACGTCATTCGCTTGGCGAAACAACGCAAAACCAAGGACGGGCAAGCGGCCTTTTCTCGCCATAGGCATACTTTGTTGCCAGGCTTGTGCTCTACAGTAATGTTATACGGTGTTTGATTTTGTAAGTTCCAAATTGTGTTGTTAAGAAATCCATATAATATTCTAGCATGTAGAAAATGGACCCCTCTACTACGTTCTCAGAATCTAATAAGTCCATTGAATTATTCGTATCATTTATGTACCAGATCACAAACTATCAAATAAATTATTAAATTCAAGTGTCAAATGTAACATAAATTGAACGTATTCAAAAAAGGTTCCTCTGGCACTTATCTTACAGTGTCGGTATGGCTAAGAAGTTACCTCGATACGTTGATAGATTAAACTATTTTGGATTACATTCACTGCAGGATCGCAGGACGATGTTGGACCACACTTTCCTCCACAAACTCGCAAACGGTGTCTTGGATTGCCCTGGCTTGCTATCCAGGATAAATATCAATGTTCCAACTAAGATACCACGAGCCTCAAGGTATAATTTATTTGCAATGAGAAGCTCAAATTCAAATCTGCGTCTTTATTCTCCTTTAACCGAATGATTCGCAGTTATAATTCGCTGTCTAAGTCCTTTGATATTGAAATATATAACACTTGTATTGGAAAATTAAAAATGCTGTGTCTTCCCCAAGTTCCCTAAAGTATTGTTGGTTAGTTTGTTTCATTATTTATCTATTTTTTTTATTGTGTTTTAGTTTTACTGTTTTACCTTATTAAAGCACTTACTTGTTGTCAATGCATGTCGTTATCACCTATAAGTGAGATTACATTAAGAACTGTTTTGTAAAACAAAAAATGTAACATGTGAAAATGTAAATCTTGTTGGTGATCTTAAATAAATAAATTTAAATTTACGTAAGTGATATTTTAGGCCATGATCAACCAACGGTGCCAATGCAAAAAAGTAGCTTTTGTTTAAAACATTGAAATGAATCATCAAGTCATAGGTGTTTACAAAACGCAAGGCGTGACTTCACCTACGTACGTAGCTGTGTATCGGATGCACCTAACTAAATATAGGAAAATAACATCGATTACTGAAACCGGAGGTTTTTCGACTGTGTTGTGATCGGCAGCGCATAGCTCGTTATTGTGACTTAACATCCTTATACAAGCAGTTTATAATAATCATCATCATCAGCGATACGATGCTCACGCAGGCCAAGTGCGGATTGGTTGACTTCATGCACAATTCTTATGAATCTCTTCGTACGCGTGGTCAGGTTTCCTAAGGCAGTTTTCCTTCACCGTAAGAACGTCGGATAAACGTTCAACAGTGGACACAAATGAACCACCGACAATAAAATTATATTGCCAAATTCAGGGGTGATGGATATATTTATTTCAATTTGGTACGTTTAAGGTAATTTCTTACGTAAATAATTATATTCTAAAAGACAATAACAATCCCTGCCCTGACCTGGAGTTAAACCAAACAAGACTTCCAGGTATCACAATTAAGATTGAACCAGACTAGTACAAACGGGCCCGAAATAACAATCATCGGTCACTCTTCCGATAAACGACCATTGCACTAGTAAGTGGCCTTACGAGATCTCCATCTAAACGCCCTAGCCCCAACGTACTTAACCCTTTAACCGCCGTTGACGGATATATCTAACAAAAACAAGAGATTTTGTATTATATCTGGCAGGCGGTTAAAAGGTTAGCAAATTAATGTTACCTATATGTTTTAACTTTCCGTGTTGTGATTTATTTATTATACATCTACAACAGGTAAATGTTGACGCTAATTTAACATTACTCAGATGTGTTAATCACCGAGTCAATATTTTTACCACTAATATGCATATAATATTATACACACTTTTATACTGGTTACAAATTACACTTAAGTTTATATTTCGATTTTTTACCAGAATACATTTTATTTCGAGGGATTTTTTTACC
This sequence comes from Leucinodes orbonalis, assembly GCA_019425675.1. NCBI lineage: Eukaryota > Metazoa > Arthropoda > Insecta > Lepidoptera > Crambidae > Leucinodes > Leucinodes orbonalis. The sequence goes on from PQWD01001980.1 coordinate 80,052, forward strand.
AGAATAAATTAAATCAATTTATTCAACCAAATCCTACTGAACCTACACAAATAACTTAGATAATCATCATCATTAACCTATAACAACCCACTGCAGGGCACCGGCCTTCCTACAAAGTATAGTAATGGGAAGATAGGGCCTCAACCAACCTGGCAGGCTCAATACGGTTTGGTGGGCATTAACGCCATCTTAAGATTAATCCGGGACCGACGACTTTACGTGCCCTCCGAAGCACGGAATCGTCTTTATTTTCAGGCAATCAAATGATGCAGCCTGCAATGTCCAAACCGAACTGGGGAAAATCGCACAAAGTGACGATTCCCAGCAGGGTTCGAACTCACGACTACTTTGTGCATGACACAACACTGTGTCTACAAGACTACGGAGGCAGTTAAGTTAGATAAAAAGTACTTGCTCCGGCAGTACATATAAAACGTCCCGAAATTGACCAAATCAAGTTGAATCAAACCAATTTCACTGTCGAACGTTCAATGTAGTTTCCAATATGACTAACATTCAATAGTAAATAATAATGTTAAAAATAAAACAGTAAAGAAAATTCTTACATTCGATTTTTTTTTGACAAATGAATAGATTAATGAATCGGACTATAAAAATGAAGTAAATATCTTGTGCAATGGTAAATCATTTAAACCTTGACTTTCCTTTACTACGGAACAATCTAGGCTTAAACTAAAAACCCTCACTACAATATATTTCACCAAAATATGTATATAAGACTTCAAATCTATATCACGCATCGTTTCTAGAAGGCGTCATACAAAATAGAGGCAATTCGAACGATTTATGGATATTTTACTTTAAATAGGCAATAACAAGCATGCTACCTATTATGTTTATTGGTCTTAATATCTATCTAATAGTATTTCACAGTACGATCGTTAGAGACAACAGCCTGTCATCACTTAGTGGTAAGAGACAACGGTACTTAGTGGCAAGTCTTTTACAAATTCAAATTATTTGTTAACATACAAATTTATTGTTTTTATACAAGTTACATTTTAATTTCTTTTATGTTACGACGGCTAGGACGTTATCCTGATGGTTAGTGATTGGTTTTGAAATTGTTGTCACAGGGTGCACTATGAGACATCATTTACAATAAGTAAGTATTAATTAAGTTGGTATTAATTGAAGAAAATGTTTCTGTAGTGACACGAACTGGCAGTATTAATACTCGTAATAGAGCACATACGGATTTAAAGGGAGTGCAGCGCATTTCTATGCTCTCCGGTTTAACATAAACCTTTACTAACTTGAACAAGCTAACCCAAATTAGGTCCGTGTTACTTTATTACCAAATATTAAGATGCAAGTTTTCCCATCATTCATCACATCGGGAGCCAAGACAAACTGATCTGCATCGAATAACGAATGATGATTCGAGGACCCCATGCGGATCAGGTTGGGAAAGCACTGAGTACTTCATTAAATTTAATGCAGTAGCGAACGTTACTTTGCTAGATCCTATTATACAACAGAGGCTTGCTCCTGGAAAAAAATTAAAGCTTAATGTAGCCAATGAGTGTTTTCGGGTGGTCTTGATTTGATTATCTTATTGTAGGCTGACAAAAGGTATTACCTCATGTCCTGATATATATATATATATACTTAACACAAGATCACTCTTGTTTTTTGTTTTTGATGAATTAACAGTTTAACTACTTCAATAAAGGTAACCTTATCAAGAAATTAGTGTGTAAAAGTTGAAAAATTGTTCATAGTGCAAATTAGAGACACATAAATAAAGGAACAGTTTAAAGTGTCTTCCCTGCTAACCTTACATAACTAGTTTGCCTTAATCAATCTCAACTGATAATAAAGTATTGTACCGCACCAACGAAAGGAAGCAACCAATTATTCTATTGAGAAACAATGCACCCAGATATTGCATTCTATAGCAATGAATGGACGCAAGTTGAAGTTGCACGAGAAGTGATTGTTCAACATCGTTCTACGATGCTATTCGCTATATACAATTCTTGGAATCACGTTTGAACAAATGAAAGCAAACTATTGTGTACTACACAAGTCGTGTTCTCACTTCTTGAGTCACATTGTAATATTTATGGTATTTGAGTAATCACACGGCGTATTTTTACGTCTTCATTGTTTGTTTCGGCGTTTAGTTCATAATATCAATGTGGCTTAATATCAATACCAGTACAGTTATTAATGTCTCAAGTTCATCGACTTGTTTTGTTGGTGTAATAGCAGGGTTGCAATAATATTGAAAGGTAATTAATTGTTGCAGTATTTCCTTGTCACTATAGTATACGTACATTGAATGTCATGTCAATTTAGGTAAGGCTAAAAACTTTAGAATCGTGAAACCAGTCCTAAGTCTATGACGGGTTAATAGAATAGAATGTCCCTTTCAGGGTCCTCGAGGGTAGTAACCTAAACCGGTATTCAATCAATTCGACCGATAAGCATGTTTTTTTTAAAGAACAGGAGGCAAACGAGCATACGGTTCACCTGATGGTAAGTGACACCGCCACCTATGAACATTTTAAGACATCAGGTCCCAGAAATGCGTTCCCGGCCCTTTAAAAGTCTGTACGCTCTTTTTTTGAAGAACATTTTTGTTGTACGTGGCAGAAAATGACGGCAGAATCGAACTGTGGACGACCTCCAATCATCCAGGTGGTGAGGATTAAATTTGGAGTTCCTCCGAGATGTACGGTGGTGGAACTCAGCTGCAGGATTAAGCCCTAACAGCTCATCTGAGCACTCCCCGTGATACAAGCGGTAGGGAATGCAAAGAGATGCCACATCTCTGTGCAAACTCAAAAGGTCAGTAAGATCTGTGTTGTCGACGATTCGAGCCGCTCTCTTCTGGATGCGGCTCGAATCGTCGGATAAGATAGAAGCCGGGACCACAAGCATTACGAGCCTTCCGAAGCACGGACTCGAGATTTGTAATATCTTTTGCTCACCTATACTAGGTGGTAGACTCGATACTGAGTACCACCGTAGTGCCAGATATCGTCCCGTGAAACAGGAGTGTTATGCACTTTTGTGTTTCGAGATGAGGGCACTGTAGCTAGTACAATTACCGGGTATAAGAGATCTATCACCTGTTGTCTCTGGTGTCGGGCGCAGTGCGGCATTGACGGAGAACAATCTATCAGATGTTGGTCTCCTTCAATGCCGCTCTGTATTGTCAGGCGTATCACTTACAATCAGGTGAGCGTCCTGAACGTCCTTTACACTAATAACATAAAAAACCTATTCAACAACCGACCACTGCGATACTTGTATGACTTGTGCGATGGCATAGCCACTACGCCATCGATTCTTTTGTGTTGTAATATTTGAGCCCATGGTAGTAAAATGGAAGTTAGAAGTAAAATTATGGTTCAGCAACAACAAAATTTAGAAAATTAAAGTCATGCCGAATTAAAAAATACAGACGGATTGTCATTAATTCTTCTTCGTTCTAGTTATATGGCTTTTAGCGCGTTTTCCACGATTCCGCCAATGTCAGGTACACGGTACAAGATTTTTATGCAGTCTAAGTCATTTTGATAAATAATTTTCTGATATTTTTTTAAGTTTTAAACTAGATGTTCTTAATTTAACGACGAAAAGCAATAACTGATTTATTTCCTTATGACCACTTCAGTTTTTGCACCATTTCACTACGCAAGCCTCGTTCTCTTCCTTTTTGTTCTTCCGTTTTGTGACAGATGCCAGCCAAATGTAATAATTTTCCACAATAAACTGGCCGAATTTGGACACAGTTGTTGTTAGCGAGACACCGTCCGTATTTTTTATACATCCATGGTAATGATTGAACATGAAACTAATTCCCTGCTCCTGGACCTCATAATCCCTAGAACCGTCTGTGAAGACAGCAAATCGACTACAGTTATTAATTAATCTTCATTTACAAACAACATTAATCAAAATTAATAACATTAATTTCAAATTTGAATTGCAAAGTGAAAAACATACCATTTTGTAATAAGTAATCTTAATTATTATCACATGCGATAATATACCCCAACAATATGGACTGAGCATGAGGTATTTATTGATCATAGAGATTTTTTTCAGATAGTCATCAGTTACTACAAAATCTAATGTAGATTGTCTAACTTTAATTCTATAGCTCATTAATTATCTTCTACAGTGAAAGTTTCATAAGTCTACAACCCAAAATACTACCTACTTGTTATTGCTTAAAGTGAAAGTTGATTGCTCTGAAAATTATTACAATCTTAAAATAATACATAGCTATCATCAATATAATTTTAGATTGTTTTCTTTGCGCTAGATCAAATATATTCCTTATCTTAATACATTATGAATTCTTTGAAAGTTACAATTAAAGCATTAGATATAATATATATGTCATCAAAAAAATACTGATGTTTTTTATCATTATAGCAGCATTATGAGTAGGGTATGCAAAGTGAGTGACACTAATGGCAAAATCAATAAATAATTTTCATGTTTGTCAAATTTAGTGCTGTTGATGACAGCAGATCACCTAAGATTTCAATTCTGTAGAGAAAAATGGGTTTAGAACTGAAAAACATTTCATTTGTTGGCAATTTTCCGGGTTGTCTAGACGCACAGGTTATGCAATGTGATTATGGATTGGTCTTGAACATATGCAGTGGATGTATGAAAGCCTATACAATAGATTGTATTAAAGCTCATCTGCCTGTAAAATTTAAATTACAGATTTTTACTGTAAGCGCATGAATGTATAATTGTATTTACAGTATATTTAACATTTATTTGCATTCATTTTTATCTACCTGCTACACTAGACAAGTGTTAAATTTGGGATTGTTAGAATTACAACTTGGAGGAAATTGAAACATTTACTTCTCAATAATTTTCTGACAAAGATTTTGCACTTTATTAATATCTTTATAAGATACAAGAATCATGAACTCTATTAATGATTTAATAAAAAATACTAACATTATTTGGTAATATAAATGTATTGACAAAACCCTATCATGTAGAACAATGTTCTAGCACAATTGGAACAATTAGGTTTTGGTAAGTTAGTACAGTGACTCGCACACAAGTAATACAAAACAAAAACATAACCATTATGTCAGCATCATGACAATTAATAGGGTAAATAAAAACTTACAGCAGTAAATAGGGGCTAATTATCATTTAGAAGTTGAACCACTCTGATGTCAATGTCGCGCAATACATCGCGCTACTACCTTTTGCAACTACATCCAGTGCACTGGTGTCGAAATGAACGTTCCGTGCGTTCATAGTGCTGCACGCGCATAACAAATTCAATCAACAATGACCTCTAACACATACCTTTTCAAATCGCTGCCTGTATTCTGCCTTCTCGATCTTATCATTTTCCAACTGTGATATCTTAGCCGTCAACTCCTGTAGGGCTTGGTTCTCCTTCTCGTTCCGTACCGCCAGGTTCTCCAGGAGTTCTAAAGCGTTAATCACCTTAGGCAGCAATGCTGTAACGGCGTCAGGGCCGTATTTTTCGATAATAATTTCGCATTCCTTGCCAATGTCTGATGCCAAATCGTACACGTCGACAACAGTAACGTCGTCGTCGTAATCCGGCATCTTGGCGGAGATTCTCCTGCGGTACGGCATTAAAATTCCTTGTTTTCACTTCACCAAACAACACAAAATTAAGATTACAGAAAAGTATCAACTGTACGCAAGTAGTGCGCCATTATTACTGAAAAGTGAAATGTCAAATTTGGTGTGCTAGAGACGTACCCACACCGTTAACTAAACTGCCACATTGATACATTAACTTCACGTTTGATCTGTTGTTATTTCGTTTATATATTAAAAACTGGTTCTAAAACCATAAGGGAATAAATTTTTAATATTTTGATTGTTGTCTGTCTTGAGATACTATAATAGAGGCCAAATATGCTTGGAACGTACTTTAATCAACATTAATGTTAGTATAAAAGTAGGCTGTAAGTACTTTTTGATATCGAAATATTGAACATTTGACAAATCATTGATATCGCAAAATTTGAGCTTCCTCCACATTAGTCTTTTCAATCTCCACATATAGGATTTAAACTTGGCAAACTTGCCAGTTTTATATTTAGGGATCCGTTGTATGTCAAAGTGTACTATGGTCAGGTGAAGTTAGCTAGTGTCTTTAATTTGGTAATACCACTTTCGTATAGTCCATTAATTGAAGAGAAAATATATCATATATCATCACCTTATACCGTATACAGTACAGGAACAGTAGGTAGTGAAATAAAAACGTGTAAATAAGATTTGAGATTAAATAAGAAGAGAGAGATTTAATTGTTGAAATTTACACAAAAGTGTGACGATTTAGTTTAATACTGTTGCTTTTGCGGTTGACTTGCTCAAGACTCACTCTTTACTTTGAAAACAATATATTGATTGTTGATTCTCATCAAATAAGTTATTTTATATAAGGTGTACTCCTGATATTGAAAACAAATAATGTCTACCGTATCTGAAACTGTGTGCACAAAAATGTATATTGATATTAGGGGTATATTTCTGATACACAATGTGAACAATACCTACATCTATTTAACTGCATCTACGTCTACCACTCGAATGAAAACTTCGTTAATCCGTTATGTTAAAAAATAACGTTATGGTGGAACGGTGCTATAAAACCGTTTTTTATCCCCTCACTAGTTGTATTGACAAACAAGTGAGTGAGAGACATAGATCTTGCATTTCATGTAATGTTCGAATACGCATACGAGATAGAATCATTTTGATGTTTAATAAAAATATTTTAATTAGTTCTGAATTATTATAATAGTTATGTTATATAAAACTATATTTAAACTGTACCATCGTTAACATTAGCGAATGAGAGATAAATTATCTTTTGGTTTTAAGAAGCCGTATCGTCATTTAGACTTGTAACTATATTGGAATCAATATTCGAATACAATTTTTATTTAAAATTTTGACTTTATGTGACGACATTTCCTGTTACCGGACGGAGCTTATTATGTTAGATAAATGATTGAATAAATAAAATATTCATATTGTAACTTTCAAATGTTTAAAAATACATAACGAAAATAACATCCAAAGACTATATAATAAACAGCATTCTCTAAAATATACCACAGTTTAAAGATTTATTTCTGAAAATGTATGAATAAATTTTAGGCAATGAAAAAAGTTCTAGTTGGTACCTTACCTATTTTGGTCAGCAGGCAGTTAAACTTTTTTATGCCATGTCAGATAAAATAAAACTGTACTCGTAACATAATGTTATTACTGTTTTCAAGAACGATGTTAAAATATCGATTATTATGAGTTCTCTCCACGCGCGAGGCGAAGCAACAGTTGGATGGAATCAACAGGCGGGAACGCGCGACGGCACTTTCCCGCGCTCGCGCTATCGTGTTTATTTTTTTATTATTATTATAATATTTGTGCACGATGAATCCTCAGAGTAAAGCCAATAAATATGTGTGTCCCAACGATCGCCAGTTGTCTTTGAGAGCCAAGTAAGTAAAGCAGCTCTACATTATCTTTAGTAACATAGGTTTAACAACAAAAACATTTGTTTTGTTTACTTTGGTCCTTTCTTTGGTCTGAATTTTCTACCTACAAGCAGTTAAAACAGTTTATGTTACACTCGTAAAGGGTTTTATTTTATGCAATGAGGTAAAAAAGTTCTAAATAAAATATTCAGTCATTGCAGCATTGAACCTATGTTTTTAAACCTGAGCTCATTAGCTTTAGCTTTTTTAATAGACATTTTCAATTAAAGATACTAATTAATATGATATAGTGAATAATTTAAGGTTTCTTTCCTCTAATATTTTTACTAGGATTTCGGAAAATTGAGGTTGGGACGGAAGAAGGAAGAAAATTTGTAGAGCTGTGGGACCTTATTTTTAAACATTAGGTATGTTTAACAGTGAACGTAGGGAAAAAATATTGATGAGGAATATTATTTGAGAATGTTCTATTTAATTCACTTAGTATCTCTATAAGCCAATGAACCCCAAGTTAGCACATTGTATAAATTTGTAAACGTGACACCCTTCCGGGAATTTTCTAAAATTTCCCTTAGAAAAAACTGGCTTCAATGATTGAAATACCTATCCATATAAAAGAACTCAATCACAGTTAGGTACTGCGAAGCTTTCTAAAAAAAATCCTATTTCCTATAGCCTTAATCAAGGCTCTGTTAATTAAAGTAGAAATGAGCAGAAGACAATTTAGGTAATTATAACTTAAACCCGCTTTTCAAAACTTTCTTTTAGTAACTTTCATAATTGACGCTCCCAAAGTTTTTGTCAAAGCTTCAGTTCAACTCATTCAGAATTATATTTTGCTCAATGTAATAGTATTACCTACAGGATTTGTAGGTGGATTCATTACGGTGGGAGCCGCACCGCAGGAATACTATGTTACAAGACCCTGAACCTACAGGTTCAAAGGTTCAGACTGGCTTGATCGCAATAAGGGTATGTGCAGCACTGCAGCTTACCCAAACATGGTTAACTTCAATTTCTTAACTCTTCACTACAACTACAACGCCCTACGCCGAAGCCTTGCCAAATTTCAACAATATATATATACATGATGGGCTTGCTCTTAAGCACAGACTATACTAGTGGAAGAGACGTGCTCAAAGATGGAGAGAGCTTGCCCAGATAAAGCCTATTCACTCGTTTTTTGAATGCCAACGGGTTAAATAAGAATATTCTTACAAGCACGAAGCGCTTATTTGACATATATATGTCAAATAAGCGCTTCTTTATGTCTTATTGTTGAAATTTGGTTGATGTCGGTAAATAAATAAAAATTTCATAATTGAAGTTCCCAAAGTTTTAGTTCAAGCTGAAGTCCTTGAAGAAAAAAACATAAGTTCGTCAGTCTCGAACCGGCTTGATTGAAGGGCATGTGCCGCACTTTTCTTCCCCAAAGATAGGTAAGATTTGAAGCTTTCTCTACTCAAATTGCACATGTTCATCGTCAATCTTCATTCATTTAGTGCAGCATGTGAAAATTTGCATTTTGCATTGCACTAAATTAATATAATAAAGTAAATCTTCACCGTACCGACTTTGACATTAATCAGTCATCGTGAAGCAAAAAATTAAAGAAGTTTTCTAAATAATTTAAAAGTAATAGCAATCACGTTCTAGGAAATATAATGACAGGACATGATCCTATACGTCCCGAGTTTACGTCGGAGTTAATGATTGGGAGCTCTATTTCTAACAGTGAACATAGCTAGAATTACAACGAAAATCAAATCAATTGAATTCATTGTATTGGTTTATTTATTTTATTCTAATTTCTAGAAAAACACTATATCCATCGAGGTTTGTGGTTAAATGCATAAGTATTTTTGTCGTTGCAATTCACTTTTAACATTTTAAAAAATTAAGTATAAGTAGGTACCTACTATCAACTTGGCCGGCGTAACTTCGAGGGGATGGCTAGTAGGAGGATTCAGTTGGGCTGGGCAGCAGTCGGCAAGTTAAGTTTTTACTAGGTGGTGGACTCGATACTTAGTCGTCTAGGTAGGTACCACCGCAGTGCCAGATATCATCCCGTGAAACATGTGTGTTATGCACTTTTGTGTTTCGGGAGTAGGGCACTGTAGCTAGTGAAATTACCGGGTATAAGAGACCTAACATCTGTTGTCTCGGGTGACGGGCGCAGTGCGGCATTGATGGAGGTTAATAACTGTCTGTCAGGTGTTGGTCTCCTTTAATGCCGCTCTGTCATGGTCTGGCGTATCACTTACCATCAGGTGAGCGTCCAGACTGTCCTGTACATTTATAACATAAAAAAAAATAAGTCATGTCCTAACGTCAACGATTCCGCAAAGCTTTGATCATATATAGTTTCTATGATCCTGCGATAGGTTGAAGAGACCTACCACCAATGTTATCAGATAAAAACTCTGAATGGTACCTTTAGTTACAATAATATAAAGTTATTTTTGTTTTGAAATTCGTTATCATTCTTCATTTGCTTTTATTCAGTCCATTCCTTTGTCTTTTTGTCCTTATAAAATCTAATTTCAAAAGGTGGTTTTTATATTTAATCCTTCATGTGGGTACTACTATGCACTAAAGATAGTCCTTGTGAACGTTGGATAATTTCTGGTCATTTGCATAAAGGCGTTGCATGTTTAGGTTTATTAATTTAAACTTTTTTATTATATGAAATAATCCTATTTTAGGTAAAAAGTTTAATCATCTAATTCATATTAAAAGGAAACATTAGGTCATTGACTTACAACCAGCCAGTAGCATGATAGAAAAATTTCTTAAAATCGGCTATTTTTTTTGTTTTAGAGTACATTGCGAAGACTTGTTTCGCGTTTCGAGAGAAAATGTAACTGAATCAGCATTTGTATACCGTATATAAGATCGCACGACATTTAAAACAGTTTATTTTAAAACACATCGTTCATATCATCAGAACATCAGTTTCGTGAAAAGGAAAACTGTATATTTTTTCTAAAAATACAACAAGGCTGCAGCAATACGCATTATTCAGCCTGTATTGGCCTTCGCTTATCTCTTTGTGTCGCATCCGCTTCCTCTACATACCTAGGTATCGATAAATTTCAATTACATATCCGATTTGTTTTCTATTCTGAATGCGGGAAAACTAATAATATATTGTGACCTATGCGGTACAAATTTATTGGTATGGATTTCGGAGTCTGTAGAAAAAATAGAGAAAACTTTTAATGCGGTTTTCACAATTCGTTGTCCAGAGATTAAACTGACAGGATCGTCTGCGTGGAAACAGCTTTATCACCTACCTATAGATATCTGCCATAACAGTACTTATATATGTGTTCCGACCTTAAGGGTGAGACAGGCAGTGAAAGTACTCGATACTGTGATCAGTGATATTTACTTCACTTATTGAACCAATTATGGGTGTATTAAAGGCGGACCTCGCTTTTATTCCGCAGGAACCATGCACTTCTGCTTTCTTGCACAGAAATCCTGATAGGGAGCGATACTTATCTCGCTCGTTTCCATCTATTGCAGGCCACTGCTGGTTAAAGGTCTCCCTCGTCGTGATTATAATAGCAAAAACATTGAATACGTAATTCCCCCTACTACTAGTACTGCTCCATCCTTCAACTTAGAACACATTTATAATGATGAGGGACGAAATAACCCCGAATTTACCGCTTAGATATCCTCCCCATTCTTATACATGATCTCACAAAGCAACCATTTTCTTCTTTTATTAAAGTAAACGGGCTCGATTCGCACACCTGAGAATAAGTGCTGTGTTGAAGGAAACCAATTACTGTGGATAGTCATTATTGCCCGACAACGCTACTCCTATTGTCTTCACCCAAGGTATCTCATAAACCCAACAAATTGTCTAGAGTGAACCCAAAAATCTTTCTTCGTCTTCCCGAAACACAAAAGTACATGTTAAAACTTTTTACTAATACCTATACCTTTACTAACTTATATTCAATCTGACAAATAGTTTCCTAATAACATAACCCATAAATCGCGCGTCTGTGTCGGATCGAGTATCATCATCCTTACACTAGTTTATTGCTTATTCAGTCGAAGGGTCTCTTCAGTAATTTAATCAACATTTTATTATGTTTGTCTTTATCTACACCAATATTTATGCGACTATAAAATTGATCAAGGTTTTTTTTTCTAAAACTATTACAAAACCAAAGCGACATAAGACCTATACGTAAATAGGCAGGTGGCAGTAAGTTTCCTTTGCCCTTTAGTGATGCAAAAGTTCAAAGCCTTTAGGTACTTTTAATACGACCTTCATACTCACTGAACCTTAAAATGTTACCGCATTTCACAAATTAATTTGTATATGTCGCAGCCATCTGTAAGCGTAGCGCGCTAATTCTAAATCTATGGGTTAAATTAATCATCTAATTTGATGCCTAGGCCGATTTTTAAACGCTGGCATTTAATTAAATGGCTGAAGAACAACTAGCCATGTCGTTGACCGCAACGTTTAACCAGATGGCTAAACTAGTAAACAACTACTACTACTACTACTAAACAAGTAATTTAGTTACTTTCATGTTAAATAATTATTTTCAATATATTCACTGTTTACGCTGCGGGAGCCATATTTTTTTTTATTTTTATTTATTTATTTAATAAAAACTTAAACACTAGATACATTTATAATAATCTGCCAAACTGCACATGCAGTTTGTCGGCAGCAGCTCTCGCTATAACTGCTTAGGCATACACTTGGATGCCGACGTTTAACGAACGGCCTAGGCATCCAATTGGATGACTAATTTAACCAGATGGCTGCGACTTATACACCACATTATCTGCCACCGTGGTGTAGTGGTCACAGCGTTGGTTTTCAATCGCTGCGTAAGTACATAGTAAATGTCACTTTAGTCGGTAAGGACATTGCAGTCTAAATAACCTGATTGTCCGAAATAGAACATGCTTCCGTGCCTTGGGAGGCCACATTAAGCTATGTCCCGACTACAATCTAAGAATGGTAGTTCATGGTATTCAATCTACCAATGTAGCGTGTACTCCATAGATAAGCAGTGCATACCCTGGAAAAAAACCAAAGAGTAATTTAAAAAAAAACGAAATTCAGTGTATTTTTTTATGTCACCATATGAGTAATCGGTCCCTCCAAGCGGAATGGATGTTTGATGAGTGTACTTCACAAGGACGCACTGATAACGATAACGGAACAACTTTATTGTTATATTTACGTATTTCTCTGTGTTAGTGCGTGATCCAAAACGTGGCTAAATAACTCAAAAATGTTTCAAGGTTACTATAAATTAAATTTAATTATGATAATTGCCTAAAAAAGTATGTAATATCAAATGCATTTCCGTAATTCGGGGGTCAGAAAGTTAAAGAAAACAAACCAATGATTATAAAGAAAATTTATCTGTGGTTAACACTTAACATACGTAGTAACATTTCTCCCGCGTTCAGTCAATCAACTATTGTGAGTCTATTATATCCATCTTCAGAGCACATTAATTTTAATATATATATCGTAGCTATAATCAACAGTTATAACTAGTTCACAATCGGGCTTACATTTAACGGAGTTAAGCTTGTTGACGTACAGTTGTAAACCGATAAAGCGCTTTAGAAGCCTGCATTTGTAGTTCGCGAGCTCTCAAGTGCATAAAGGCACAGTCAGCTTCATAATCGTACTCTAGATTGTTTTGTTTCAATAGGTTGAAATGTTTTATCTAAATATAATAATTCTTAGATCAGTCGGCCTGTAAAAAAATAGGTACTCTGCATATGATTTTTTCACATTTTGAGACACATGGATGAATTATGTTAAACTGCCGCTTAGACACATCGGCAAACCTCTTTTGATTGCCTCATATAAACCTGGATATATTCTGAACAAATGAAAGAAATAAAACATTTGAAATGGTATTTATTTATACAATAACATTCTTTAACTGTATTAAAATAACAGAGAGAATGGAAATAATGGGCAATTGAAAGGTGAGTTGAATCTCTAGTAAATCTTACTCACATCACAACGCATTGTTTGTTGTTGTTTTTAATGAGGCAGTCGTATCACTTCGACGAGCCAATGATGTAAAAAAGTATGGATTCGTGATATGCACTCAAAACAATCGAAAAAAGTGTTCCGAATGCAGTGACAGTACACATACACATATTCCGAATTTCGAACATATTTACCTAAACAAAGGAGTACAAACTGTACTCTCTTCGGCGGTTCGTTTTTGAGGCACGGATGGCGTATCTACCTTTATATATACAGAATATCATTGGACCGAGCCAGCACATTCATGCCGAAGTATGGAGTATACTTTCCCACATTTTAACTTTTGATAAATTTTCTCGAGAATGACGACTTTCATAAACGTATAAACAATATGCTCCAATTCGTATCAACATATGTACAGACCATTATCTGTACTTGATATTTCACTACGATGAGAAGATTCGTAGTGTCGTACCCGTACCATACAGGTATGACGAATGAATGTTGCAATTTTGTCGGGAACAAATGGCAAATGAGGACGACAGTGTTGGTAAACACTGTCGTCGCTAAAAATATTCCTGAAATAGTCGTAAATAGTCGCACATAGATTACATCACATATTAGAGAGATTGGATCACATAGATTGGTGAGGATTATGGCTTGAACGTCGAGCTGCAATCCTCACGTGCCCGCAAACGGAAAGTCTATCGAATCCAGTAAGTAGTGGAATTTTACGGGCTGTTGTAATGAAACAAAAAATACCTAAACAAAGTCGTGATTGCAAACGAAAATGTACTGCGACCGTTTATTTACAAATATTCTTAAGGTAGGAGTAGGAACCTAGTTAGTACATTATCCCACCTTACTACACGTCCTACGGAGGGGCACGAGCCTACCCGTAAAAATATGTATTAGGCCTTAGTTGTCTACACGGGTCCAGTGCGGATTAGCCGACTTCACGTACAACCTTTAAATCTTTTCGTAAGTGTGCTTCACCGTAAGAGCGCCGGATAATATATAACTTCTAAAAATTGATAAGACATTGATATTTGGCGGGATATGTGCCTGTATCCTCCAGATAGAAAGGCAAACAGTCCATACCAATGTGCCACCGAAGTTACGATGTAAGTATGTTATATTGATAGCTGTTGAGGTACGAAACCTATCTGTATGAAAGTCGATGGGATTACGCTTTATTACTGTACACTAGTGATGTAACGAATATTCGCATTCGCGAATATTTGCATATTTTTCGATATACGCATCCGCAGTCGAGAATATTCGCATATTTTTCGATATTCGCATTCGCATTCGCAAAAAACTATGCGAATGTTTTTAACAAACTAAAAGGAAATTATTATATAGATAGATGCATATGAATTAATAACACAATAGATAAGCAAGCTTTAAATATTTTATTTAATCATATGTGAATTGACTTTTCCATAATATGAAAAACTTAACCTTTTTTATTTTTCAGAACCTTAAATCAAAACAAAACTTTTCGAATGAACTTTCTTTCTATGACTAACTTCGTTCATTCAACCTGTATCGGTTCGGGCGCTCGGCTATGTACGGTTTCAACATGGCCAGCACGAAATGTCAAAGCTGTCAAATATTTGATGCGCGCTTTATTTGAAATTTAACATCCGCATTAGCGAATATTGAAGATAAATATTCGCATTTGCATTGCAATGTTAAAAATTCAATATTCGTTACATCACTACTGTACACATTAATAGTGTACATTAATGTGTAGTAGAACACATTCATTCCTGTCTGGCTAGACTCAATGTATGATTGAAGAAATCACAGTTCGTTCTCAAATGAAAACATTTGTTAAAAACTGGTTTCAATTTAGGCATACCCCGAAGTTAAATTAGTTAAATAATAACCATTTCCAAGTAAACATTACGTCTAAATTGAAATACAAAAAGAAAAGCCAAACCTCAGGCAAATAATTCTACTCGTACTAATTGCTGTTTGCACTGTAAAAGTTTTACAAAGGTTCGCAAACGAATCACAGTTCTAATAAGCACACGGTACTTACAAATTACAACAACAAACTAACTAATGCTAAATTGATTGGGAAAACTACAAAGACTGCGGGTTCCTGCAGTTTAGGTTAACTATTATTCGACTTAACATGTTGAAACAAAATAATCATTTGACAAATTTTCTTTTTTAGTTTTACCTAAGTTTATTATTTTCACGTTTGTGTAGAACTTATAATTATGCCGCGAAAATAGTCTTACGGCTTATAAATAAACTAGCTTTTGCGTGCGACTGCGTCCGCGTGGAATAGTTACTTTGGCCTATCGCTCTCTTTAAACCGCTACTTCGTTTATATAGGTGAGTTAAAACTGCGATATCTCGTAAGATATTCATTTAAGTTGAAGGATGTAAAGGGCAATTTTGTTTAAAATGAATTATTATTTGTGATAAATAAAGTATTTATTTGGATAAGTATTGATATCATATTTATGAAAATACCTTCGTAAATGAAGAATTATATAAACAAAAATTTTCAGCGTATAATATGTTATAGGGAACTTATCTTTAAAGATAGACATGTGCTGTCGCGGACTTTTTTGTAGACCTTTAAAAGGGGAACAATACTCTCATACATGACTTTTGCAAAACTTTAACCGTTTGCGCAGCGTACGCAGCGGAAGCTCCAAGTATGAAGAATCCCCCGGATTTTGAAACATTTTTCATTGCTGCTCTGCTCCTATGCGTGATTATATATAGCCTATAGCCTTCCTCGATAAATGAGCTATCTAACATTGAAAGAATTTTTAAATCGGACCAGTAGTTCCTGAGATTAGCACGTTCAAACAAACAAACAAACTCTTCAGCTTTATAATATACGTATTGATATGTTATTAACTGTAAGGATGTATCTTAATTGAAACCGGTTGTGTTTACCCTAGTGTTTACCTAAAATAAATTTGACAAACTACAGGTCTCAAATGTTGGAATCTCTCTCTTGTGCGTGAAGTCGGCTAATCCGCACTGAGCCCGCGTGGACTACTAAGGCCTATACACCCTTCCCACACAGCATCAGTCTTCCTGCAATATTCGAACCCACGACCTCCGGATCTAAATTTTCAGCGCACTACACTACGGAGGCAGTTAATAATTTAGTTGGTATAAATTATGGAATATATAAGTAAAAGAAGTCAAATGTTCTTTTCCTATTAAATTTAATTGCTCAATTCAAGAATAAACAATGTATGAAGTACGTATGTCCTAGGGCTATTATTTGGATCCCTCACAGCCTTTGCTATATTTTTATCAACGTCCCTTTTGTTATCAATGTTATCACTCAGTCTCAATTATAAATATCAGGATCATGTCCTTAGCTCCCAATTATGGCACCCTGCTTATATTTCAACAATCCCCTATTATTCTTCGGGGAAATGCCCTCGTCCTTGACCGGCGGGCATTCACACAGGCTAGCATAAATGTAATTGCCCTTACATCCAGTACGAAGCTATAGGTGGCGCCACCCGCGGCGTCTCCCCGCTGACCGTTGATATAAGATTATAGTTATTCTTGCGAACAAGTCCAAATAAGAGGTCGAAGAATTAAACACGCGCCGAGATAGTTATTGCACGAGTTCTTCACTAAATTGATGACTCATGTGGTGGGATTTGTTGAGACGTCGGCTCTTACACCAAGGGTTTTAAGTTCGATTCTCGGGCAGTACAAACTTTTGTGTGCATGAACATCCCGTATGTATTGGTCTGGGTGTTCTATATGTATAATATGTATGTACATATTTACAATAAAAAGTATGTAAGTATGTTTATCCGTTGTTTAGTATCCATATTACAGGCTAATACTTAGTTTGGTGATGTGTGAATGTCTGTGGATATTATTCAATTCGCGCCGAACCATGGCTCTGCTACATTTATTAGTTTCTTCACTATTAACATTTTAAACCTCGAAAGATTGTATTTAACCGCCTGATATGTGTTCTCATTTACCCAGACTACGGACGGGTTGGTGCGCGGCGCGTAGCGAGCCCCCTCTGACGCCGACAGAGAGGGAGGCCATCGCTGCCGTGGTGAAGCGAGCAGAAAAGATTGACGAAGTAGAGGCCAAACGAGTTGGCAGACTGGTCGCTAGACTAGAAGGTAAAGACTTGGTAACACAATAATACTATGTTTTTTTATAAAAAATACTAGCTGTGCCCCACGGCGTTACCCGCGGTATAAGATGTTCTCCCGCAGTAAATCGTAGTCTATGTGTTTATCCATGGTATCAGCTAATCATTATAATCGCTTCATAAGGTAAGACATTCCTTTACCTACCTAAAATAAAACATTCTTTTGAAAATGAAAGTAGCCTAAGTTTTTCCTTATCGCATCAGCTACCTACCAACAAAAGTCCTGTCCAAATCAGTCGAGTCTTTTCAAAGATTTCCCAGAACAAACAGATGGACGGACAATCAATATTGTAATATGTACTGTCTGTAGACAGTACATACTACTACTTAGACACTTCAATTTTATTTATGTATTGTTATAAATAAAATTACGTATAATTTGAAGTACTACATACCCGAATTCAAAAGAGAGTGAGAAAATCTTTTTTGATTTTCACACGTGCAGCATTGCAACAGATACTGAATTAATATTTGAACTGCCAGTTTAGACACAAAACAAAATGTAATCTATCGTTGGATATATCTGTTAAGGCGATAAAGGGGTAATGAAGCTCATAATATATTTTACAGTTTAATGTTAATTTATTAATCCCAATTATCAAGTATTCATAATTAAGCAGTACTTATACGGGCTACATAGTAATTTGATGCTATTCCAACCCTTACATGCGAAATGATTAATGGCGTCTAATGTTAAGGGTAAATAAAAACCTGACGTCATGTTTGCCCGTACTCAATGTAATCTTAAACGTAAGCCAATCCTAAAATGAGATTGTGGTCTACCATTTTAGCCAATTAACGTTTTCATAAATTCAATCGCTTATAGATATTTAATTAAATTTAATACATAGTGCGTTCGATAGACGACCGCGCCAGACTATAAAAATATATTTCACGTGATTTAGTTTTAAATAAATAAAGAGTGGCGGCTTTTTGGTCTGGTGTAATGATGCCTTCCAATCTAGAGGGTGCAGGTTCAAATCCCGCCACGTACCAATGTCTTTTCGAATTTTCAAAATTATATGTACGGTATCTGACGCTCTTACGACGAAAGGAAACATCGCGAGGAAACCTGCGCACGCCTGCTATAAGATTCAAAGGTAGTAGAATATAATAGATAGATTTACAATCTCTTTGATAAACTTCATGTCCTTCATCACAATTATAACATTTATAACTGAAATTAAAATGAATTAGGTTTTATAATTTAGTGAAAAACAATATAATGCCGTTGAGAACTGTATAGTCAGCAACCCTTCTATCATTGCCCATCCCAATCCAATAACCAGACTTTCGACTGAACATAAAATTGCAAATAAAGATAAAAATGATAAAACTAAATAATAGTCTACTACACGCTCATTTAGTAAAGTAATGAAACACTTTACAGCCGAGAACTTTGAGCATTAACCGTTTAGAATAAAGCCATCACAGCACTCGACAGAAGAACGATCTTTTTATGTTATTCATATCCCTTTATTGTCTAAAATATGAGAGATACACTTCATACTTAGCACACAAGATAATTTGTGTTTTACTGTAATAATTGGCACACATAACGCCGTATGTTGTTATTTAAAGAAAGAAAAATATTTATTGACTAAAAGTACTACACATGAACATTGATCATTTTTAGAAACTATTCGGTACTATATAAAATTAAACTTTAAAGTAACATAAACAATTAAAACATACATAATATTTACCATAAACAAAAGTGCAATACCTTATTAGTCAAATGGACACAGCCTCAGCATGTGCTGCTGTGTGTGTATTCACAATAGTTTACATGTTACATTTACGACTTTCACTATCAATCTTCAAACCAAAAAAATGAAAATCAATCGACTACAGACTGATTTGTTAATCGATCAACTTTCGGCTCTTCCAATTCAATGACGAAGTATTTATTGTTCGCACGTAGAACTTTGGATTGCAAAACTTTTCTAGGGTAAATAAAAAAGTTATTGTTAGTTGGTAATATGATATTCTAAGTCTTATGTCTCCTACTTGAGTCGAGTTACCATCTATAATTGAATTTGGATAAATCTTAAATAGATAACTGGAAGATTTTGAAGTATTCCCACAATGTAAACTAACTGATATATTATTTTAAATACAACTTAACCGTGGAAGCAGTTACCATTGGGAACGTTCTTGAAGTACATAGTACCTATCCATCACTAGATGTTCTTAAAATAGATTTCACAATGCGTACACATTTAATCAAAACCAATTTTTCCGGAAAAAGGAACATTAGATTAATTAACAAATCTACCAGCCATCACGTCCAGAAAAGGGTAGAAGCTGGATGAGATAAGCGGAGAACAGTGATATCTGGCGCAGAATGGTGGATACCTATGTCTAGTAGTGTACTGTGATATTTATTTATTTATAAAAAAAGATATAATGAAGAGGGAAAATATTTTTTTGGTAACGTCTAAACTGTACAAAAATAAGTAGTTTTAACCAATTATAAGATTTATTTCCGAATTTTGATCTTCCTGAGTGGATTTGATGGATGTTATTATATTTATAGGAGTTTTCGGTGTAGGTATTAATACAATATGACGTACCATTATCAGAACTTCTGCGAACATAACCCAAGCCACATCAAGTTGTGTTGAAAGGTCATTAATGTATAACAGAACAAGGATACACTCGACCCCCGATGGATATATTTAATGAAAAGTGATGACATGTTAACTTGAAACTCAAAACCCGCTAACGTAAAGGAAGCCAGAATTAACTTATTCGTACCGAGAATTATCTTGACTTAACTTGGTTTCCATGATAACATAACTTCACATGTGTACATACGAATTTAAATTATGATGCTAATAGATAGTGATTGATTTGAAATCTATTTGAAGAATTAGGTTTTAATTTTCTTTGGTATCTGGTATTGGGAATACCCATGCCCTGAATATATTAAAAGTTCGTCTAGATTTGATATAATTAGCAGCACTTGTTTAATTCATGAGAGTTATCGTTATTAGGTCTCTGAGGTCATTAACATGTCTGGCAGAATGACGTCATATTTCATGTATTCTAATATGCTGAATAAACTGACTTATCGACACCTACTTACATTGTCCTACACAAAACAGAGTAAACCAGAGCGCTCACGAAACCGTCCTCCTGGATTTATTTATTTTGACATACATATATACAAATGCTTTTTTTTTTGTTCGCGGATATCTTCGACGTGTATGAACCGATTTTGTTGATTTTTAGTGTTAGTAAGAGAATACTTCAGAGGTCTTCATATGATCAAATTAACCAAAAATACCGACTTTAAAACTATAAAGCAAAAAATCGATGCCAAGTAAAACAAGAACTGTGAATTCATATTCAAACTTACCTGTAATAAAGCTGAAGAGTTTGTTTCTAGGTTTGTTTGGCTACAGCACAGATTAAATAAATGCTATAGACACCGACCTGTCGGAATATTTTCGCAAAAACAATTGTATGTAGTTATGTAGACAAATCAATAACGATCCACCATTGTGATTTTGCCCCATGGAAACTTTATTAATATTGACGTTGCATATTTTGCCAACTTAAAAAAATAAAGGGGTGGGGAAGGGGATTTATTTTGACTTTTCTCACCCACTCGACGAAAAATAACTCTAAACCACAGATAATACTGTTACGAGCTGGGGTTCGGATAAATTATTGCCAACACGAAGAAATAACACGGTAACACACTTTATTATTAACCAATATTAATCACACACACACACATTACACTTACACTCGTACTAATTAATCAATTAACGCACGCACTAAAATCCGTAATTAACACTGCACACTATAACACAACACTTTCCGCACACACACGTAATAATCACACGTTAACTCTTCACACTGTTATATCACACTCGACGATCCCTTAGATATCGCTGTATCACTCGCTTCTTCCTTGTAGTCGCAGTATTTCTCTTCGTTCGCTCTTGAGTAGAACACAAGACTGCCGGCGCACCCGTCGGCCCGCCTTATATACCTGTCCGGCCGCTGAGCTCGAAGCGTCGACGTCATTCTACATAGTTCGCGAATTATCTAGAACATACTAGACTCTTTGCTATTTGACAATTCGCATGTCATACTCTATGGACTGTCTGTGGACTGACGTCACATATTAGCCGCCATATTTAATGACATTTTAACTACGTCAATTCGTAACACTGCCCCCTTCCAAGAAGTGCTCGTCCCGAGCATTATCTCCATAGAAACGCGCTAATCGATCCACATGAACAATCTTGGATGCTCCTCGTGGGTGCTTGCGTATACGGTACGTGACGTCGTTAATTTTGGTTAGAACTTGGTACGGTCCATCCCATTTAGCTTGAAGTTTGGGAGACTTTCCTTTGCTTCGAAGTGGGTTATGTAGCCATACCAATGAACCTTCTTCAAAACCTTGATTGTTTACGTTGCGATCGTAACGTGTTTTGGTCCTTTCTGATGACTGCTGACTTGACTGTCGAACATGCTCATAAACGTCATTCATCTTATCTCTTAAATCACTTACGTACTCCGTTATACTACGAGGTGTATCAGGAGGTATTCCAGTAATAAGGTCAGCAGGCAACCTTAGTTCTCGACCGAAATTTGCAAATGCTGGGGTTACGGATGTGCTTTCATGGATAGCGCTTCGGTAAGACAAGAGAAATGGCTGTATATGCTTATCCCAATCCTTCTGTCTGCTATCTACAACTTTCGCCAAGTATCTCTCAAGCGTTTGGTTAAAACGCTCTACCATTCCATCCGATTGTGGGTGATAAGAAGTTGTTCGTGTCTTGTGGGCACCCATTACACGACAAGTCTCCTGAAAAACTTGCGATTCAAAGTTTCTTCCCTGGTCGGTGTGGATTTCTAAGGGTACCCCGAACCGACAAAAGACTTCTTGAACGAGCTTGTCGGCAACTGTAGTAGCTTCTTGATTAGGTATCGCGAAAACTTCAGGCCACTTCGTGAAATAATCCATGACAACCATGAAGTATTTGTTGCCGCTCTCACTGACGGGAAACGGCCCCGCCACATCTAATGCTATACGTTCCCATGGAGCTCCCACATTGTATAATTGCATCGCACCTCGGCTGCGTGTATGTGGTCCCTTTACAGCAGCGCAGCTAGTACATTTGCGACACCAATCTTCAACATCAGCCCGACAGTGAATCCAATAAAATCTTTCACGAATTCTCAGTAAAGTCCTTTTTACTCCCAAATGGCCGCCGGAACATCCATTGTGATATAGCTGCAATACTTCCGGTACTTTACTTTTCGGAACCACCATTTGTAGATGACAGTTATCACCGCGAGTACTTTCCCATTTTCGGCAAAGGACGCCATCTTGGATGAGCAAACTATTCCATTGTGCCCAATAACTCTTCGTGACAGAGCTCATAGAGGCGACAGTACTCCAGTTGGGCCGAGGAGTGCTAGCTTCAATCCACTCGAAGATGGGCTTTATGTCCCTGTCATCCTTCTGCGCCTGTCGTAATGTTGACCTCCATTCATCGCTTATGTTTGTTTTGATCACTCGAATGGGAACTTCTTCTTTGGCTTCTTGCCGAACACAGTGCTTGCAATCCTCGGAACAAGGTCTTCTTGAGAGCGCGTCGGCGTTACCATGTGACTTTCCGCTTCGATGTTCTATCACAAAGTCAAACTCTTGAAGTAATTCAATCCATCTGGCCACCTGTCCTTCAGGATTCTTAAACTGTAAAAGCCATTTTAATGCAGCATGATCAGTGCGTAGACGGAACTTACGCCCTAACAAATATTTATTAAAGTGCTGTAAAGTCTTAACCACAGCAAGAAGCTCCCTTCTGGTGACACAGTAATTTCTCTCTGGTTTGGATAAGGCCTTACTAAAGTAGGCAATCACAACTTCATGCTCTCCTTTCCGTTGCGATAATACACCACCAATTCCAGTATTACTGGCATCTGTGTCGACGATGAATTCATTCTTTGTATCAGGGTAACCTAAAATCGGTGCATCACAAAGATGTTTCTTCAACTCGTGGAATGCGATTTCACATTGTTCATCCCAACGGAAAGTTCGTTTCTCCTCCGTTAGCTTGTGCAATGGTCTGGCAATATCGGCAAAATTCTTGACAAAGCGGCGATAGTAAGAGCACAGTCCAAGAAAAGCTCTCACCTGGGTCTTGTCTTTTGGTACTGGCCAATCTTGTACAGCCTTAATCTTCTCCGGATCTGTTCGCACTCCATCTTGAGAAACCACATGTCCCAAAAAGGTTACTTCCCGCCGAAAGAATGAGCATTTCTTCGGGTTCAGCTTCAAATTAGCTCCTTTTATCTTCAAGAGAACCTTTTCCAGATTCCTGAGGTGTTCCTGGAAGGTGCGGCCTACAATAATCACGTCATCTAAATAGACTAGACAGGCGTCTCCAATCAAGCCAGTAAGCACTAATTCCATTAATCTCTCGAAAGTAGCAGGAGCGTTGCACAAACCGAATGGCATGACCGTAAATTGCCATAAACCTTTGCCTGTTGAGAAGGCAGTTTTCTCTTTGTCCCTGGCATCGAGTTCCACTTGCCAGTACCCGCTCTTCAGGTCTAACGTGGTAAACCACTTCATTCCTGTCAGCGTGTCCAGCGTGTCATCGATTCTCGGAAGCGGGTAGCTGTCCTTCTTTGTAATGTCATTTAATCGCCTATAATCTACGCAAAACCGTAGGCTACCGTCTTTCTTCTTCACAAGGACAACAGGTGAACACCATGGGCTAGACGAGGGTTCGATGACGCCATCTTTTAGCATCCCATCGATCATGGCCTCAACCTCCTTTTCACGGGCCACTGGTAATCTTCTCGGTCGCTGGCGGATCGGTGCCTCGTTGCCAGTATTAATTTTGTGTCTTACCAACCCAGTTTTCCCAATATCTGCATCATTTGTCGAGAAAACGTTGCTATACTTGACCAACAATCCTTCGGCCATCCTTCTTTGATCCTTCGTCAAGTATTGTTGACATTCCTCAAACACAGTAGAGACATCAATGCCTGGGTCGGGTCTTTTGCCAGATCTGGGTAGATCTTCACATCGACGCAGCCACGCTACTCCGTCACAAGTGCCCATGATGGTACCCTTCTTAATTACTTGTTCCTCAGCGGAAAGGTTTAATACACGTACCGCTGCAACTTTACTAAATTTCACAAGACTTCGTGCCATCTTCCACGGTGTTAAATGATTTGAACTTTCTATAAGCACACAACGATGTTCTTTGCCAGAATAATGTGGAAGACGTACTGGAACTATAGTTTCGGACCTGGGTAAAAGCACTGTTCTTCGTAAGCAGTACACATTTCCTGATGAAGCACCTTCCATCATCAGTTCTTCTGTGCCACATTTCATAACACCTTCATTAACGTCGATCTTGCAGTCATGATTTCGCATAAAATCTAGGCCCAATATGCAATCATCGACGATATCTGCTATAATGACTCGATGTCCATACACGTTGTTGCCTAACCTGAACTCCACATTTCTACAGCCATGTACGGGCAGATGCTGACCAGTAGCTGTTACCAGTTGAAGATGGTCGAAGTTCCCGCTGTTGCCCCCAAGAAGACGATTTGCTAATTGAGAACTGACGACCGTACGTGAAGCACCAGTATCCAACGTTAGCCTGCACGATATCCCGTTGATTTCACCTCTTATTATCAGGCTGTTCCCGTCTTGAGCTTGGCGAATCGAAATCTTCGGGGCTCGACGAACACCAGCCAGCACCCGCCCCACGGTCCTGGCACTTATTCGTTTCCCTGTTGATGTTGGGCAGTTGTATTTGCCGCCCTTTCTTCATGATCCTCAGTCCGCCTAGCGCTAATTTGTTTGCGGCAGTTCAAGCGGAGATGGCCTTTGAGCCCACATGAATAACATCTAGGGATAAATCTCCGCAAAGGTTCACACTCAGCCGTTTCAACAACTTCCCTGATGCGGTGGGTTCTTTGATCTTGTCGTACGGCTTCCACTTCCAACGCATGGGCCAAAGCGTCCTTTAGCGTAGCATGATGTCCAAGTCGCACAGCTGCCCTCACCTCCAAATCCCGGATGCCATCCACAAAGGCCTGCACCAACATCTTCTGGGATAGTATGGGCTCTGTTCGATATGCTTTACGAACAAGCTTCTCGATTTCCAATCCCCACTGTTGTAAATTCTCACCAACGCGCTGGACCCGTTCTTTAAGCTGCGCGCGAAACACATGTTCCAAATGAGCATCACCAAACCTGGATTCCAGTGCTTGCACCAACTGCCCATATGTCACATCTTTGCCAAGAGTTTCAAGCACCGACAACGCTTCGCCCCGTAGGCCCAGTTAGCGCCGTCAAAGCTTGGGATTCCGACCACGAGTTTGTTTCCTTAACCACCTCGAACTGTAGATTGTACGCCGACCAAGACGTTGTCCCATCGAATGGCGGCACTTTAACGCCTTTTGTTGAAGGCGCGCAACCAACGGATTGCGGGCTACCGTTGGTGATCTTTAGCTCCTTCACTTCTTTCTTGATGTCGGCAATCTCGCTGAAAGCTTCCGTAATCTGTTTCTCATGATGGCCGACTTGCTCCTTAACTTCTTGAAGATCCTTCCAAACTTGCTATGGATATCCTTGATAAGGAGCATTTGTTCCTCTTGTCGACGTGCCTGCTCTTCCTTGTCGACCTGCAGCGCTCCTGTAATAGCCTCGTCTGCTCCTCCTATCGCTGGAGTTGCGCTTGTAACTGGCGAGCTTGTCCTCCTGTCGGCGAGCCTGTTCCTCCTGCCGGCGAGCCTGTTCCTCCTTATCGGCTTGGAGTTGCGCTTGTAACTGTCGAGCTTGCTCCTCCTGTCGGCGAGCCTGTTCCTCCTGCCGGCGAGCCTGTTCCTCCTGCGGCGAGCCTGTTCTCTGCGGCGAGCTTGTTCCTGTAGCAACGCCATCAATGCAGCCATATCGAAAGTGGACGCTGCAGAGGCCGTAGATGGTCCCGGCACACCTTCTGTTGCAGTCGCTGGGCTGCCCGATGATGGCGACTCTTCAAACCGGCTCCTGTCCATAGCGGCTCGCTGGCTTCTAGTACGAACAACGTCCGTATCTTCCTTCGGTAGCACAGGCATAATTTATCCCACTTCTGACACCAAATGTTACGAGCTGGGGTTCCGGATAAATTATTGCCAAACACGAAGAATAACACGGTACACACTTTATTATTAACCATATTAAATCACACACAACACTAATCACTTACACTCGTACTAATTAATCAATTAACGCACGCACTAAAATCCGTAATTAACACTGCACACTATAACACAACACTTTCGCACACACACGTAATAATCACACGTTAACTCTTCACACTGTTATATCACACTCGACGATCCCTTAGATATCGCTGTATCACTCGCTTCTTCCTTGTAGTCGCAGGTATTTCGCTCTTCGTTCGCTCTTGAGTAGACACAAGACTCCGGCGCACCCGTCGCCCGCCTTATACTGTCCGCCCTGAGCTCGAAGCGTCGACGTCATTCTACATAGTTCGCGAATTATCTAGAACATACTCGACTCTTTGCTATTTGACAATTCGCATGTCATACTCTATGGACTGTCTGTGGACTGACGTCACATATTAGCCGCCATATTTAATGACATTTTAACTACGTCAATTCGTAACATACTTATATATCTTGAACATTTCAATGTTAATTATTTTTCTTTTCAATGACAGTGCTACAGACAGCGACCACTAGGCTATGTAACCGTACTGGCAAATTAAACCAATACGAGAGACACCTTCAAGAAGATTGGAATCCTTTCAAGCATCTCAACAATTTTCGTTTAAAGTTTAATACCTTTGTGTGCAAAATTTTGCTAATTATTTACCTTTGCGTTGGAATTCTATTTAAAACGATTCTCAAATGAAAGGTTTATTATCTTTCTGTGTTAGCTTTAACCAAGACTACCCTTGGTGTAGTATTGTCAATTTGTAAAGAATTAATAAAAATTCTTTTAAATTCACACAGAGTTTGCTAGTGAAAATCACAATAACATCTGTTGTCTTGGGTGACGGGCGCAGTAGGGCATTGATGGAGAATAATAACTGTTTCTCAGTTTTCGGTCTCCTTCAATGCCGCTCTGTCATGGTCAGGCGTATCACTTACCATCAGGTGAGCGTCCTGACCGTCCTGTTCACTTTGTTATATAGAAAAACATAATTCATATAAACGATTGGACTAATACAAACAAACAAGTTTATGCACACTAATCTCTGTACTGCACGAGGATTTAACCCAGAACCTTCGATGTCCTTCTACTAGCCTACTTCTCAACTACTACACCACAATTTGGCTCGGTATGTGTTAACGCCCACCAGTCCAAGTAGTCAATAATATGCCTTCCGACGCACAGAGAGACTGGTATAATATTTTTCCGGTCACCCATCCAATGAGTGACAATCCGATAGTTGCTTGCCGTGAGCGATCGTTGACAAAACGCTCGGACCATTACGCCATCTAGCCCTCCACAATGTATATTAATCAAGCATGAGATAAACTCGCAACTCTGAATCCTTGGTTCCCGTAAAGTTAATAAGTTCCCCAGTTCATTTATCAAGCTTCAGCCTGTAATATTTTATGAGTAAACAGTGATAAGGCGTTAGTTAAGGAACCGCGCTTTAACTTAGTTTTTTGCATTTATATCAATGCCATCAGTATTGTGCTGAGTTGCCAACTTATAAATGAAATTGACCAGGGCTTTGGTGTAGACAGATTTCCATTATAATACCAAAGGTTTCGAGAACAGGGGTCCTCATGACGAAATAACATTGAAAGCTATATTTGTGCTAATTCTCGCGCATGAGACTGTTACTGTTATGCTTCAGAATGTATTTGCCACTTACTATGCCCGGATTTGACATGTGATTTCCCATAAAATATATAACAAGCGTATTTGCTTGATCGCTAATATATTTAACCCCCGACGCAAAAAGAGGGGTGTTATAAGTTTGACGTGTCTATCTGTCTGTCTGTCTGTCTGTGGCATCATAACTCCCGAACACATGCAGTGATTTCAATTTAGTTTTTGTATTTAAGGTGACTTATGTGCGAGTGTTCTTAGACATGTTTGATGAAAATCGGTTGAGCCGTTTAAAAGTTGTGAGGAGTGAAAGTGGGGAGAGTAACCGAATGACTGCAAATATACTTGAACTCAAATGAAATCTAACTTAAACTAATCTACCTATAAAAAGTATGAAATAAAAATTAAATTAAAAAACTCCCGACACAAGAAATTAAGTAATTTCTTAATGTTAAAGTACCGAAGAATATATTGATAATTCTAAAAAAAACGTTGCGTTGGGGGACCGTGACTAATAAAAGAACGTAAAAGCCTAAAGAGGTAACCATCTTATCAAAAATATCGTAGATAAGAAAGAAATAATTAGGAGCGGTCCCCCAACGCGACGGTTTTTTTTTAGAATTATCAATAGATTCTTAGGTACTTTAACATTAAGTTTCTTATATTATTTTTACTTTTTAAAGGGAAATTACTTAAGTTCTTGTGTCGGGGGTTTTTTAAATTTTTAATTTAATTATTTTTATGAAAAAGCTTAGATATTAATAGACTAATATTATTAGGGATGGCTTAAGATATGTTATTGTTGAATTAAGGGGGTAAAGATCTATGAAATGTACTTGTTTCCAGCGTAGGCCGACCCGTAACTAGATGAACATATAACCTGGTTAAGGTGTTTGGTAGCAGATGTACCTATCTGTTTTTTCGGAATGACCTATCGGTGTTGGCCGCAGGTGGCCTTCACAGCTACACTGGACAATAAGATGTAGCTAGGAATCGGTCCCTTGGAGAGGCCTTCTTTTAGCAGTCATTCACAGCTCATTGTTTACATCCCCACCAAGGGGCATAAGCCTACTAGTAAAGGGTGTATAAACTTTAGTCATCCACACGGGCCCAGTGCGGATTGGCCAACTTTACGCACAACCTTTGTATCTACGTGGGCTTGCGCAGGTTTTCTCACGGTGTTTTCCTTCATCGTAAGAGCGTCGGATAAACGTACAGTTAATTTCAAAAATTCGAACAGACATTGGTACGTGGAAGGATTTGAACTCACACCCTCCAGATTGGAAGGCATCATATCACAGCAATGAGCCACAGACGTTCAGCAGTGAACATATTTATTAGGCCGAAATGATGATAATGACTTGGTTACAGGGATGCGGCGCTCAGCCCAGGGTCCTGCTCCCCGGACATGTCTCTTGTGTGGGGAGACCTCGAGGCTACTGGCACCCGTTGAGGACCTGCACCATATGCCGCCATTCCGCGTGCCCCAAGTGCGTCATAGATACCCCACTACACAGGTAGCTTGACAGTTTATTTTTCTACAATATGTAGTACGTACTGTTAGCATTATATTTAAATGAACTCATTTAATGTTTTTTTTTAAATCACTAAGGAGCTGTGCATTGATATTTTCGAAAACACCAAAGCCTCTATCGCTGTTTGGGTATTTTCGATCATCGAATTGATTAGCATTGTTTACATTTAGTTTTAACTTCAACTTTTCCAAATATTTTAAGCTTACTGTACAGTTGATAAGGAGCACTTTACAACAGATAGCTTTTTATTAAGGCTTTCATAGTATTGAGGAAAGAGATTCATATGTTGTATCTTCAAAGCTGTATTTCCCCGATAACGTACTCTGAAAACATGAGCCCTTCGTAGATGTTATTGTTTAAAGGATGTATGCTGGAAATGTATCTTGTAAGTTATAGAATTAATATTAGTTAATGCCCAAATTTAGTTGTTACCCTCAAACAGCATCGATCCCTCTAACAGATTGATATGAACCAGTTTTTAAATTAGGCGATAAACATAATACATTTCTCAAAATTCTAGCCAAGGATCATTACCCTAAAACCCTAAAACAATAGTGTAATGCCCTCTTGACCTAAATTCTGCTGAAAATTGTGGTGTAATGAGTTTGAAGCTGTGAACAACTGTTCTTGATATTTGTTCACAACTACAAGCACACCTATAAGTGCAGAGTAATAGTTTTGTAACTTTAGTTCGAGAACTAAGAGAGAGCTAACTAATTATATTCGAAGTTTATCGAGAGCCCGATGGCATAAGGGCTAGTGCGTCAGATTGACCATTGGGTATGTTACTATTGCAATGGTCGGAAAAAAGTATATTACCAAGTCCTTCGTACTTTAGAAGGCACCTTAAGCCGTTGGTTCTGATATGGTATACTATATTAGGGATGGTAATTGTTAATCTTCAAGATATAACATAAATTTCATCTAATTTCAACTGCTATTGATTGGCCCATATGGAAATCATTAGAGAGGCCTTTGTTGAACAGTAGACTTCATAGGCTGTGATGATGATGATGATATATCATCGTCATTACAGCCTATGCCATCGCGCATAAGTGGCGCGGTGGCTCTTAATCTTAGCATAGCCAAGCTATGTGGAAAAGGCTCTGCCTTTTAATGGACGTTTTTTCCAGATTCAAACATTAGGAATACATTAACAAAAACCGACTAAAATTTACACAGCGCAATCTAGCTCCAACTTAAACAAAGAGGTTGTTTATGCTTATGTATTTTTTTTGTATAGAAATCACCCAGACCCATATACAGTAACCGGTGTAATAGCTGATATCTAAACAAGTACAACACATTGTAATCAGTCTTCTTCAGTCTCTCCCCAAATACAAAAATGCATAACACTGCAATTTCACGGAACGTTATCTGGCACAGCGGTGAAGATTTCAAACGGACCACGCTAGATTGTAATGTGACGATAAATATTTTACAGTGGCATATAAACAACGGGAGCAGATCCCCTTTGTATTCCAGGGAGCAGTATATGTGCAACCTGTGCGCGGAGACGAGGGAAATGTGGAAGAAGTCTGGAGCCTGGTTCTTCAAGTCGTTGCCGAAGTATATCCTGCCTGAAAGACGGGTTCCGGGACGATACAATGACACCGAATTGGCGAGATCCTTACAGGTATCCAGAATAGTTTTTGTTCATTTTAGTCTACTAGCTGTATTAGTCCGTGCCTTAGTTACCTTAGCTGAAAGTGAATGTCGCTCCAAAATCAGCCCTGTCGTTTCAGAAACTAGCCGAATCAATTAGGGCTGAGAGCCATCTGCGCTCGCCATTTTTCCGGTGGAGCTGTGAAGGCCATCCGCGGCCAACAGCAAAAGTCAATTTCAAGTCAAAACTGCCGATCCAAGCGCACAGACTGAAAAAAAATTGGTCTAAATAATGTGTATAGGTCCGTTCGTAAGTACTTGGTAGTAGTTGATACGCGTGCGTGACAGATGCAGTGTTGATGGAAATAAGTTTAACAGTACCTGATATTATTTCCGCTAACACCCTACTGACATGACCTGGGTGACAGGCCGAGACGACAGATATTAGGTCTCTCATACCCGGTAATTTTACTAGCTACAGTGCAGTGCACTC
Source organism: Leucinodes orbonalis (assembly GCA_019425675.1). NCBI lineage: Eukaryota > Metazoa > Arthropoda > Insecta > Lepidoptera > Crambidae > Leucinodes > Leucinodes orbonalis. Next base: position 112,214 of record PQWD01001980.1, read on the forward strand.
ATCCCGAAAAATTGAACTACAAAACACTCCTATTTCAGGGGTCAATATCTGGCACTGAAGTGGTGTCTACCTAGACGACCCAGTACCGAGTCTACCACCTAGAAATATATTTTCTCTAATGTACTTGTACAGCTGAAGCATGTCTTGAGTCACTTTGAAATTGAATATAATAAAGCTGGATTTTAGGTTATTTTTCATGTACAAATTAAGGTTAATGCGTAGAAGTGGTCTCTAAAATATATAAGTACGTAATAAAAGCGTGCCCTCTTATATGTATTATAAACCTCCACAAATTTATTTAAGCTTGAGAGCACACAAAGAGGACTGAGCGATGAAAAACCATCAAAGGTAAAGTCAATTAAGGAGACCTGTGGAATTGTTTGACCCGAGTTCACATTCCACAGTTTTTACACTACGGAAAGCTAACTACTTACTCTCTTGATGTTTGACAAGCTTGTTACAAGAGATTACAAGTCCATAGTACGATAATACTTCGAATTAGTGCTACATATTCTAGAATTTGCTATATTAGTAAAGCTAGCTTAATTTCGACTCTATTATGAAATCGGCATTAGTACTTGAAGTGGTGGCATTATACACCACCAAGTGGTGTTTACTGCTAACACAACACTACTGCTAGTACAAGCACTTAACCAGCCTTTAACGTATCACTGCCGGGCACAGGCCTTCCAACAGGGTATGACTATGGGGAGATTGGGCTGTAATGCATAACGCGGGCCAGTGCGGATTCGTAGTAGTATGGGTCAACGGTTAAGGCCTTTGCACTATTCGCTGAACAATATATTTGAGGCTATTGTGGATGACTAGTTATGAATTGCACTTATGGTTTATATACATTTAACCAATGATTTCTAATCTATGCATTTAACCTTAAGATCTAGGGCCCTATAAAGATATATAGGGATCATTGATCTTTACAATTGTAATTAATTAAATAACCCTGAATAAAGATAACAAATTCGGAACTATATACAACAATCACAATTTCTTATTCATCTCGAAAAATAAACACAGTTTACTGAGGAACTACCATTGTATTGTTATTATTGGACCCAGTGACGTAACGACAAAGTTTTGCCAAACTTATGAGAACAAGAATCTCTCTCTCGCATACAATATCAAAAAAGTAAACATCAAGGGAACTTACTGCTGAGGGCTCGATTGACGTAGTGGTAAGTTTATTCGACGATAGCGCAAGTGATACAACTATCGTAATTGTCAATCGAAAATTATTTCGAGTTGTATTGTGCTTTGAAAAGCACGTTGAACCGCTAGTACCGGCTTCTACTTTGTTATAGTTATCCCATCAAATCTACGGTGACCCCGCGTAGTGTTCCCTCGGCTCCCCCACCAAAAAATTGGCCAAGCGCGAGTCGGACTCGCCCGTGGAGAGTTCCGCAGCAGCAAGGAACATAACATAAAATCTTATTTTTACTTCGGCTCCTACTACATCTTAAATATGAAAAAATAGTGGTTCACCGTATACGACGTTAAAAAAACTACACACCAGAAATCGATCAAACTAAATTTCGTTGTTAGATTTCATGGTCATGTACACCATTTTTATTTTATTTTATTAACCCCATAGTTTAGAAATAAGAAGGGCGGCACACTTTTTTCAACTTTGGAAGTGTCTCTCGCGCAAACGATTCAATTTATAAAAAAATGATATTAGAAACCTCGACACATTGATACCCCCCACGTTTCTTATCGAAATCTATAAGCTTCACAGATACCTACAAAGTTTGAACAGTGTAGTGCTTATAGTTTCGAAGAAAAATGGGTCTGTCTGACAGACAGACTTGACGAATATATAAGGGTTCCGTGAACCCCCTAAAAATAAAAACCTCCCCTAGATGTCATTTGAAATTTCAATTTATATGAATTTCATGTCAAATGGATGAAATATAAAATTTTGATGATGGAATCATTTGACCTCTATTACCTTTATTGACCTAACCTTACAGTTAACTTAGAAACCAGCAACCCCTATTTGATCGCTTTATTATTGCTAGTTCTTATATGTCCAGAAAGATATATTACACTTACACTAAGGTGCTTTAGCGTCAATTTGGTTGAGTGTGTGATGCGTGTTCATCGTATGTTTGCTCAGATTGTTCGTCGTGAGTGCCTTTTTAGTGGACAATATCTTAAATCGAGTTTCTTTATATTTTGTTACATGATACTTTGCTTTTTATTACATTAGCGACGATAGGGATCGCTAGTCTGATGTTTGATGTTTTTTGTATGTGAGATTTCTATTTGAGTTTTATGCGCCAAGGTGATCTGAAGTAGAGAAATAAAAATATGATTTATGATTCACCAACGGAACTTATAGATTTATATATAAAAAGTGGAAAAATATGTTATTATTGTTACTGTCCACATTTTTTCAACTTTCCGTTACCAAACTGGATAGCATTAGTACTCACGTAAAAGAACTGACAGGGCGTCTATTTAAAAAAAAAAGTTGTTTTTCTGTGGTACAGTACGAAAATTTCCTTAAACGTAAAAATTTAAATCTCAAGACATGCTTAAATTATGTATTTTATTGTTTACTGTAGGTATTGCATATATGTATGTATGTACTTGGTATCAATACTAAAAAATATTTTAAATATTCAAGGAAACGGGGAACAGCAGCAACGAGGGAAAGACAGATTCGGAGCCAGGATCCCCCTTGAGCATCCACGCACCTTCATTCTCACGACAAGCAAGCAGTGTCGAAAGGAAGTCAATTGGATCTCCACACGTAAGTGATTTGCTATAAAATAGCCACTATTCTAGGTACTAATAAGACAAAACTGCTGTACTGTTATGGAACAGTACAGTACAGGCATGGGTCCTTATGTAGGTAAATACTTGCTCGCCTCGGTTTTTGATAATAGTAGATTGGTTTAAGGTAAAACTCTACAAACTACACCTTCACGGTCACTTTGACTTGATGTACTAAACCATAGATATGCCAATTCAACTGAGATGTCTGTGGATTAAACAGTTTTGTACCTTTGATTATTTTGGTTAAGAAGCGTGATTAGCAACAAAGCTGCACATGACAACAAAATTAACTAAATGCGCATATTATTTTAAAACTATACAAAAATGTACGTGAGATCACAGACTGAGGACTTCATATTGATATGGTTATATACAAATTAACAATTACCCTTTGACTACCCTATACTACAAGACCTAGTGTACCTATGTCTATTGTCTATGTATGTAATGTTTTAAATTAACATGTCTGTTATAATGTACACTGACGTGTAGTTATGATTTTCATGGAAAAACTAATAGAAAATCAAGAAATTACTTTTAATTGACCAATGACTGGGAGTAAATTAAGTCTCATCAAATTATATCTTTTATTTATTTTATTTTTATTACCTAAATAATCCAATTCAATGAAATATGTATGTGAACAATATTTCTAAACCAATCTTCGTCTGTATAAAAATGGTAAATTACCGAAAAATAAAAGAAAATTAAGCTGCCTTCATAAAATGGGCCAAATCACTTTGGTCTTTAATTATCCTGTAAAAGCTGGCTGGCTTACAATTAATGAATGAAATGAACAAAAAGAATTCTTCAGAAGTCAAATGATTTAGCTACTGTATTGTGTATTGAAAGGACTTAATCAAAATGGCTTCTGTATATACAGTATATAGCCAAAGACTTTTCCGGCGCACGCAAAACGATATGGAATAGGTAAAGTTTCATCCAAAAATAGGTGTGAAAAAATACAATGAAGAGTAGGTGTCACTCGTATTTTGAAGAAACGTGATAATGTTTCTTCAATAGCGGAGCCAATGACTCCCTCTGGATCTTTGCAAAGGACCGACGAATTTGAGATTGTGACTAAAGGTATCAGACGATACCTAATTCCATACATTTTCACATCATTACATAACTCTTCCTTTGAAAAAGCCTTTTAGAATCCCTACTGTAAATACAAAGTAGGGTGTAAATTACGATTCTCATTCATATTTACCACAACCAAAATCGGTGTCAACCGCGAGACCTTGTTTATGAAAATAATTCGTAAAGGGCCATCGAAGAGAAATGAATATTAATACATCTGGAGACCTTCAAGAAAAAGGAATCCAATTAGAAAAGGAATAATAAGCAAACGACATTAAAGAAGCTTTTTGAGTATTAAATTACAATGTAACGGGTATTTCCATCGTTGTACAGTGCATTGCTGAACGAATGAGTTCCCTAATGAGCTTAAGCGTGTTTTTTTCAAAAGTTCTAAGAGTAACTTTTCTAAGCGAATCAATAGTTATTTAAGTATGTTGACAATGGATGGTGACTACTAGCGGCCACCTTAACCTGAACATTGGTCCATCTTATATACATATGCATTTGTTAAAATTTACTGATAAGCTTTAATTTTGAGTAAATAAATATTAAATTACGAACTCCAGGCTCAATTTACAATTTGCATTCATTTGGAATTTACTTCTCCAATTTAAATAAAAATGCTCAGAATTCATACACGATTTGGTAAAATAATAACTGTAAAGAAAAAGCCACTTATCGGATATTATTTAAGTATCAAAAATCTAAAAAACAAACTGGCTTTAATATGGTTATGACTTTATAACATAACTAAACTTCTTTAGTACCTAGTCTTTGATCTTTTAATATTAGCATATTAAACCAACTAGTTCTAAATTTCGCCGTTACAAACAGGAGACATCAATCCTTACCAAAACTGTGTCTTTTATTCCTCACAAAGCAAGTTTATTTCTGAAATACAGACACGTGTAGTTTGCTTGTTTATTTTTCTTTTAATCTATTTTTCAAGTGAGAAATACAGACGGCCCTACAAATCTGGGCCGATCTAGGCTTTCCGTCTAGACTGGACTAGGACCCAGACACCGGACTGCAATCAGGGCTGGACAACCTAGAGCATAATCACGGAGAAAAGCGCCATGATACGTGCTGATATTGTTTCCGCGTTATACCTCGTCATTAAATAGAACATTTCTATCACGTGTAAGAACGCAACAATAAGAAATGTTTACACCGCAACATCGGCCACCTTATAGTTTTGAAAACTGATGTTCGGATGGTGTACAGGATATTTAGATTATGCGGTCGTACGTAGCACGGAAGAAAACTCACAACACACAATACATGCGTATGAAAACGCAAAATTTAAAAGTTATCTTTGGAGCATTTTTCACTTTTTAATTATATCACTACCAGCAAGAAAAAACATATATTTAAAGACACTATTTTAATGTAACAAACTCTGAAACTAACCTGTTAAATGATTTTTTTACGTCATCACCTACCTACGTATTTATTATTTAGAAAAACGATTAAAAAATAACTGATTGTTCAAAACAATTTAACAAAACAATTCAAAGTCTACCATCTAATTCAACCAGCAGATTCAAGCTGATATTATGTTGACATGCAATTTATGTAAGCGAACAAAGGCAATGAGAACAAATCCCAGTTTCCAACAAGTTTTAAAAGCAGCTTTGGTAACATAAACTACGCTGTCACACTGATTAGGTATTGTTTGCTATTCATGAAGCGTTGTGACATATTTTTGCTTTGTAAGCATGATACGAGTATGACTCTTTATCATCATCATCGTGTAGGTAAAACCACAAACCCCAACAGATATGTAAGACCCACCATCATCATTATCATATCAGCCGCATGATATCCACTGCTGAACATAGGCCTTCACTAATAACTTCGACTCCCACCGGATGCTATTTATATCCAGTGGCCATGCACAACCTTCCTTAACTTATCCGTCTATCTTGTCGGCGGTCGTTCTACACTGCGTTTGCAATGTAGAACGACCGCCGACAAGACTGCAATTTGTTTGGTGCCAAAAAAACATAAGTTACAATTCATAAATAACCTATTATTAGGTTTTGTAAAAGAACATTAAAGCACTCAGAACTTCGAGAGCATTGCTGATATTTCAATAGGGACACCGTACACGAAATACAGGAAAGGTAAAGAAAGGGTGTAGTTTTGGGCCTTCATTTACCTCTGCAGCTAAAATAGCATTAGTGTTGTCTCGCGGTTCCTGTGAGGCATTACTTCAGTTCATTTGGTACATAAATGTCGAAACATGGGTCTCGCAAACGCAGTGTAGAACGACCGCCGACAAGATAGACGGATAAGTTAAGGAAGGTTGTGCATGGCCACTGGATATAAATAGCATCCGGTGGGAGTCGAAGTTATTAGTGAAGGCCTGTGTTTAGCAGTGGATATCATGTGGCTGATATGATAATGATGATGGTGGGTCTTACATATCTGTTGGGGTTTGTGGTTTTACCTACACGATGATGATGATAAAGAGTCATACTCGTATCATGCATACAAAGCAAAAATATGTCACAACGCTTCATGAATAGCAAACAATACCTAATCAGTGTGACAGCGTAGTTTATGTTACCAAAGCTGCTTTTAAAACTTTGTTCGGAAACTGGGATTTGTTCTCATTGCCTTTGTTCGCTTACATAATTGCATGTCAACATAATATCAGCTTGAATCTGCTGGTTTAGTTAGATGAACTAAATGGGAGGCATTGTTTTTCAGTTTAGGTGCCTGAAGTATAACAAATAATAACTATCGGCACAGTAAAAACATGAAATTTCATAATATTAAATGTCAATCAATAAATATTACCCATATAAACAGTATTTATGAAAACGAGAAAAGTAACAATAGCTGTCATCATCATCAGCTCATTAAACGTCCCCACCGATGGGCACAAGCCTACTTGTAAAGGGTGTAAGGCCTTAGTCGTCCACGGGGGTCCAGTGCGTATTGGCCGACTTCACACACAACCTTTTGAATCTCATCCTTTGTTTTGCTTTACCGTAAGAGCCTCGGATAAACGTACATATTATTTCGATAAATCGTTTATAAAACAACACTTGTCAAGGCGACCTCATTTAAGAATCAATAAAAGTCCAAGGAATCCCTTCCTACATTTGTAGCCTTCAGTGTTGCAGCATCCCTGACAAGGTGACGCACGCAGGTCCCCAATTCCGCTAATTTTAAATGCGCTAATAGGATCGTCGTTATTGTACCTCATAGTTAAATTTTACTTGGTAATTCATTCTAATATACAATTACCATTTTCAACCCTTTTTTTGACGATCCATGTGGAGCAATGGTCGAGACGTCGGCTGCTACACAAGCGTTCCGAGTTCAATCCCGGGTAGTACAAACATTTGTGTGCATGACGTGTCTGTTTGTAATATTCTGGGTGCTTTTATGTGTAATATGTGTATAAATTTACAAAAAAATATATAATTATGCTTATCCGTTGTATAGTACGAATAATACCTACAAGCTTCACGCTTAACTTGGGGCTAAATGGCGTTGTGTGAATGTCAGTGGATATTTATAAACCACTAACATTAAATTTGTACCGGAATACCCAAATTTACAATTGCATTGCAAAGTGCCGTTATATCAAGTAAATTAGGGGAATTAGGACCCAGGCCATCCATCGGGATAACTCGGCTGGTACAAATCTAATAACCACCCACGCGTACGCACCCGCCCACCCGTGACTTAAGAAAGAATAATGGAACAACTAATAGAGGGCATCCCTATTGACATCCCACGAAGTGCACGGTTTTAGAAATCGAAGGTCTTATGACGTCACTGATCAGCTGAATCGTTTTTGTACTAGGAAATAAGACACTTTGACAAGAGGGTCTGAGGGCATTGGTCTTGCTGCCCTCCTAACGAAGAGTGCAATAAATACAAACAAAATAAGTATTATTAATTTAATAATAAGTCGGGTTTTTGGGATTTTTTGAAATTGACTTAAGACCTTTGTATCTTGTATTGTTTGTCTTTTTTTTTAAATGGATTTTGTAAAGATCTTAATTCAAATTGTCTTCTCTTCGTTAGGAGAGCAGCATGCCTCTTCTTGGTCAGGCCAAAGAACGGTTCTGAAATTGAACGGTAATGAAAGTTTCGCTAGCGCAGTTAAAGATCCTTCAAATAAGCATCACAATGATAGTTCTTGGATGGATAACCAAAAAATAATATATCAAGTCCGTTTGTAATTCGGGAGGCACTTTACACCTGAGAATCCGCATTGAGCCTTAGTAATGGGTTACAGCCTAGGCCTATTCTACCCCATAGTCATGCTATAAGGGAATGCCTATACCTGCAGTGGGTCGTTAAAGGCTGGTTTATGGTAGTACCATCCTTACTCCAGGGCTATAATGATTTACGGTTTTATCTTTTTCGTTTTGGTCCCACTGCAAACCAGCGCCTTGTCAAAACTGTCTTGACATTAGTTGAGTGGCCACCATTTTAGTATCATTTATATTATTTTAAGGACTAACGTTTACGTTGAATACCTCATTCTATTTATATTCTATTCTTCTTCTTTCTTAATTTAGAAAATAATACTTGAAATAATAATTAAAAAGATTCCAGACTTTAGGTTCTTTGTATCTATCAGTACCTGGGGGTTACCGCAATCTCTTAAAACAGTATTGTTTTGATGATACGTCAGAATTTTGTATCTAAAAAGACGAAGTAATATTATTGTAATACTGTTTTAAGAGATGGCAGTAACCCCAGGGCTGAAACCCAAACAACCTTATTGAACATCCGCCCTACTCATTGCAGTATAATTTCGTTTTACTTCAATATCCTGTAAGGGTAAGACAGGCAGTGTAAGTCGTATACTAGATACTTTGAACATTATTGTACACAAGTTACAATACGTTCTACTTGTAACTACAAATAGAACTACCTCCATGGTCTCACGGTCCGAGAGTTGGTGTTAGATCGGTGCGTAAACTTTAGGGTAATGGGTTCGAATCCTACGGGGAGACCGCATAATAAAGACACTTTATGCGAGTTCTTTCCGGTTTTTAGAACAATGCAGGCGTGAACAATTAAAATAAAAAAAATAGATTTAAACTGACATTCAGCCCAGTCTAGCCCCAAGTTAAACTTGTATTATGGGTACTAAACAACGGATAAACTTACTTAAATACATTTGTAAATACATACATATTATACAAAGAAAAATATTTGTACTGTCCGGAGATATAAAAAAAATATCTTGGTGTAGTAGCCGACGTCTCAACCATTACACCAGATGGGTCGTCATATATGTAGCGGCTGTTAACATTTCGAAAAAGCTCTTCGCAGATCGGCCGTTACATAAAAGCCACGTCTGTGGCTGAACGCTGATAACAAACTTTGAAACCAGGGTCGACTTGCTTGTTCACCAGCCTGACTACTACAATGGGATTTTAGGATCACGCGTGTACTGACAAGGTGACAAGCCCAGGGAAAATATGACTTGAGAGCCTATTAATCATACCAATTGGTGGTATATCCGAGAAATTATTTCCTATATTGATTGAAGTATATCATAAAAAATACTCAAATGTTCATGTATCTTTAAAATCCTTTGTTAACGTTTCGTATGCAACCCGAACGTATTATCAAAACATATTCCGAAGCAAGCTTACGCACGACTTGTCAATTCGTTCTATTTATCCTACATCTAATAAGACAACCGGTAGCCCCACGCAATGACGTAGCGACGCGACGGAGCCGTTTTCCAATTCGGTAACCTTTGTCGTCCGTCCACCCCCTTGGCCACGAAAATATAATTTATCACTATTATTATATCGGTGACTACCCCGCCCGCAGCGATAACGACAATACTTTCGCGCCGAATTGTATCTTAATTGCTTCATGGGGTTTGTGTGAGGAATGAATTCTCTATAATGTTAATGTATATACAATTGGCATTGAATTTAATAGAGATAATTATATACAGCGTCTGTGGCATCATAGTGTGGACTGTTGCCTTCCGATCTGGAAGGTGCAGGTTAAGATCTCGTCTATGCGAATTTATATGTACGTCTATCCGATCCTTTTACGGTGAAGGAAAACATCGTGAGGAAACCTGTGCATGCCTGCGAAGATATTAAAAGGTTGCGCGTGGCTTGGCTTGCGTGGACTAATAAGGCCTGTGTATAGTACGGTACAACCTTTACGGGGAGGCTCGTGCCCCTCAGTGGGACGTTTAATGAGCTAATGATGATGAATTATCGCGAGACAAGATATTTCTCATTATTATGACATTCGTGGAAACTCTATAACATAATAGGTAGATGATTTATAAAAATAAATATCTACGAATAAGCCGTCTTCTGACAACGAAAGCTTTAAAATCTGTAAAAAAGATTCTGTAATATTAATTTAATTCTAGTTTCAATATTAACACTATACGAGTACCATTAAAAATCTGTTTTTTTAACCCTTTGACCGCCAATAACACCTTTAAGGAGTTTTATGAACATACTGTAGAAGCAAAACCAATATATTTTTTAAAGCTTTCTTATAAAGATTATTGTTGATGTTAATAGACACATGTGTTGATCCTTTTCCACATTATAAATGCATTACTTTTCTGCTGAGTGCACGTCATAGATAACTGGGTCAAGGCGAGCCCTCGTTATCCTGTGTTTGACGTAAACGCATAACGGAATATAGGTATGTCTCCGGTTGTTTTAGGGATGCTATCGTTTTCTATAGGATCCCGAGACAGTTATAAATATGGGTGTATCCCATCTGGGCCGTTGATCTGAGCCAGTGATATGTGCATCGCGCCAGATGACATATGTAAATCAATTCGTATTGTCCCCGGTACGGTAAGAAAGAAATTAAGGCTCATAATTGTGAAACAACAAACACGTGTATCTATTAAAGAAATTATACTTGTAAATAAAAAACTGCTTAGTTTTTATTTGCAAAAATAGACTTCTTAGAAAAAGATTTTTTTTCCTGTATGAGTAGCACCATTCACAATCAAAAATAAGCAGTCTCACCGTACCGGGACGATAGGAATTGATTTGTGTTATTTGGTAAGCATGAGCCAGATCAACCCAGAGGGTTGGGCACATAAGACAACTTTTCGCTCCGCGTATAAGTTTTTTGGAAACGTACTTAGGTATTTTTATGACTATCATACATTCAACGAAGAATGAAATTAAATCAAAGCTTGTTGTTTTTCTATTTAACTTTGTAAAATGTACAGGACGGCTAGTACGCTCTCCTGATGATAAATGTTTCGCCGTACCATAACAGAGCAGCATTGATGGTAACCAATAACTGACGGATAGTTATTATTCTCGGCAAATGTCACCCTGCGCCTGTCACTCCTGACGACAGATGTGGTCTCTTATATATATCTAGTAATTTTACGAGTTACAGTGCCCTCATTCCGAAACAGAAACATTTAAAAGTAATTAACACTCCTATTTCAAGGGTCTTTTTTTATGTTATGAGTGTACAGGACGGTCTGGACGCTCACCTGATGGTAAGTGATACGCCAGACCATGACAGGGCGGCATTAAAGGAGACCAACAACTGATAGACAGTTATTATCCTCCATCAATGCCGCACTCCATCAGTGCGTCTGTCACCCGAGACAACAGATGTTAGGTCTCTTATACCCGGTAATTTCACTAGCTACAGTAGCCCGAAACACAAAAGTGCATAACACTCCTGTTTCACGGGATGATATCTGGTACTGCGTTGGTACCTACCAATACGACTCAGAACCGAGACTACCACTAGTAAAGTTTCCCAATGTAGTGCCCATTGAACCTTCAATTAAAGCTCAATGTTTAAACTACTAGAAACAACGGTAGTCGGAGTAATATCCGAATAAGTACATCCAGCGTCTATAAAGTATCCGGAAATCGTCTAGTCGTGAAATGCCCGGTGTGTTGGCGCTTTCGGTCCGGTTGTATGTTTACTTTGAAACTACGAATAGCTTATTGAGAAATGAGAACTATTGAACTAGGAAATTAAAGCTAAGAATATACCTATATATACTATAATCTCTTTAGGAGAAATTGGTGTTAAAACATGACTTGAAGGGGAATACTGAATGGAACCATGTAAGAAAAACTGGCACACATTTTGTGTTTGTAATATTTCAATCAACCAAAACGTCCCACTGAAGGGCACAGTGGCTATGTGGGCAATATCCCACCTGAAGTGTGTAGTGGCCGGGAGCAACGGCCTTTTATTTTACTTTTTAAACTTTCAGCTGGATGCACCATGTGCAGATTAAAATGACTTGGGTTCCGAAAGTTAATGGGGTCATAAGATTTTAATAAAAAGTGTGTAGGTACTCGTACTACTGAAAATATGACATCAATACAGAACAAAAGATGAAAACACTAAAACACAACTTCTAACTGTAATTAATTTCACATTGGCTAGGACACTGCAATTGACAAATCTATTTACAGAACACTGGAAAAGTCGTAATTAGGTCGCCAAGCTCGGATCGTAGGCATTAATATGTATTTGAAGGCTGCTTTCTTGGGTAAAAAATATTTTTAATTTACAGAAAAACCGTTAGGATGTTGACTACATTTGAATTGTTTTTTTTAATCTGTAGAATTAGATTTATAAAATGTGTACCCGATGGATCGACGACCTACGAAAGATTGGAGGCTGGATGATAAAAACCAGTATATCAGGCGCAGAATGAATGGATACCTATATTCATTAGTGGACTGTGATACGTTGACAAAAGAGAATAAAAAGACCACCAAGATTCAGCCAGGGAACTGCTGCATAGTTTGGCATTTTTATGCTATTTTTAATTTCCTTATTTTAAAAATAGCAGTCTTATTTAAATACCTTTTACCACGTAAAGTGACTTGAGTCAACAAACTCCTTGTTCGCTTAGCATCTCGCTTCATGGAGCTCGTCAAATAATACATTTCGTATTGCTAAGTGACCCGTTACGTTTCGTCGTTTATCGGGTCCGGTTATTTCTAATTTTACACTTCGATAAATTTTGTAAACTATACATATTCAATTGTTCCGTTAGGCGTGTAGGTACCCATGTTTTCTAAAACATTGGGTCTTTAGGACAATCTGCGAATATTGAAGATATCATTGACGCAGGCGATTGGGTGAATTTATATATTCTTTTTAGCTTACGTTTGATTAAGAATGTATTATTTCTTAGGAGGGACTTGGTGCATGTTCTATGTTATTGGGGTTGGTTTCCGCACTTCCCTGGAATGGACCATTGTGCGTGACCCATGGCGGCCTGCTGGCCACTCTGACCAGCCCACCTCCCTCCCCAAAAGCAGATTAATTTTCCCGGTCTTCTCAGGGCGCAAGTATTACCGGTGAACTGATAGTTTCCACGCGTATTTGAGCAAAGCCTGTGGTCTCAAGCTGCATATGCGCCACCGTTTCCTCCGCCTTCATGAACGCTCTGCATAGAGGACTTTCTGTGATACCTAGTGTAAGGAAATGCTTGTTAATGAGCAGTGTCCTGTGATGGTCCCATTAACAATCTCAGGCAATACCTGTCTATGCACAGAAGGCGCCTGGACAGTCTTCCGTACAGGGATGGCATGGCCTTGGATTGCCATTCTGGTGTCAAGCTGTCAAGGACCACCATTCCAATGCTTATGTTTGTGTATGTTCCCTTAACCAGCTCTTCAACTGGTTAGATGGGATTGGCATATTTGGACTGGTTGCATATGTATGCCATACGTATAAATAGAAATAAATGAAATTAAAGGGTGGAAGAGCGATGCTTCCCCACGAATGGACAGTTCGACCGGAGTGATACCACGGTGTGAAACAACGATAGCTCATTATATTTACTTTTCTCTCCCTCTTTTTATATGTAGCCCCTTCGATGTTACGTGATTATTTCGTGTTACTTTCTTGGCACTGCGGTGAATACCTATCTAGACTTCCGGCCGTCTCAGTATAAAGCCTACCGCCTAAAAACAACATCTTATTATAAAATATAAATCCGGTACTGTGGCATTTTCCTGCCAACCCTAGGGATAAATAAAGATGTCAATTGCAGTCCTTGGAGAACAATCCATAAAAACACGACACCTGACATTTATTGTGCGTCATCTATATCCAATTGGATTTCTTTGGCATTTTATTTTTGTGTAGGCTTTGCAAGCTTCGCGAACGTAAAATTATTTATACAGAAGAAAGAATTGTTCGTGGCATTTTTCTTACTTTATTTGACCTTTTTACGCCTTTTAAGATCACGTTTCTCATGGGATCTGGTAACAATAAAAAGTGAAATACGAAACATACATATTTAAAAAATTATGTTATTACTTAAATGTATTTTGTTCTTATTTATTTCAATAGTCACTTAACTCGTTTTCGGTATATTTCCAAACGTGTTTAATACATATTTTAAATATAAGATTAAAGTATTACTTATTTAATTCTATGAAACGAATAAGGATCGCTGATTATTAAATTAACGATACATTTAGTAATTCGGTGCAATCTGAAACATAGTATGATTCTAGTTTATAAATTCCGATCATTGTGGTGTTGGCTTTATTTGGGACTCAAAGGGACTCGAAATAGCCAACGTTTGCAACTTACCTTATTGGAACTTGACATCAATTATGTCTTATTACAGGACACCCACTACGAATGGTCCGAAACTGACATACTCTCGCACGGCTTCAGCGGGCTCAGTTTGCACAGAACTGACAGCCTAAACCAACGTTCGCTGGTCACACTAAAGCGTACTGGCAGCAAAGGAAGTGCTTATAGCCTCCGCAGCATACGTAAAGAAATCCCTAAGACTACAACACAAGTGGAAAGACCTCCGACGATACCTGACGCTGGTTTTGGCACTTTAGAAATTAAATTAGCGTATGACAACTCTACATCGTCTTTGGCAGTCACTGTGCTTCGCGCTAGAGGACTGATGGGGATGGATATGACTGGCCTTTCGGATCCATTCTGCAGATTGGAAGTGTTGCCTAAAGGTGAGACGAATAAACAAAGCATTTTTTTTGCATAATTAAACTACAACGATCTATGTAGTAAGATTATTTATAATTAAGTACCAAATAAAAACATCGAATTAAAACATGACGTGACATCATGACAGCAAAAAAAATTAGTAATCCAAATAATATGAGGTAGTGGTCGCACAATCCCTAATGATGGGAGAGTTATACGTCTTGGGCTTCAAGGATACTATTGCTACAGCAAAATGACAACAAAATTAAGACAAACATTTCTGAAGCACTAAAAAAGCGCGGCAACCCCAAACCAAGGTAATCTCACCTGCACGTGATGCATCCTACCGAACAACGAATTGTAAATCCTTATAGGTCTTACCTAGCCAACAATGTATTATACATTATATGTACTAAAATTACACAAAATGAAATGCGCCCTTTGGGAATCCACCTACACGTGAAATTACAGGGCATAAGACACCTAACATCTATTGTCTCCGATGACGGGCGCAGTGCGGCGTTGATTGATAGATGGTCTCCTTCAATGCCGCTTTGTCACGGTCAGGCATATCAATTACCAACAGAAAAATATCAACGACAAGAGTCGCCGAGGAATGCTGAGTCCAGCAGTCGACTTTGTAGCCGAAGTGATGATGATTTTAAAACCGACATTTTTGTTATTTGTCATGATGATAAACATATTTTTAAACCTTAATGGCTTTATTATTTCAGAAGGCACATATTCGAACAGACTGCGGACAAAAACAGTGCACAAAACGAAAAACCCCGAGTTTAACGAAACCCTGCATTTCTTCGGCATCACGGAATCCGATCTCGCTGTCAAATCTTTGGAAATCGTTCTCTTTGATGACGACAGGTCTGTTACAAAATATTTGGGTATCTCTCAAAAATTAAATTTTAGCAGTCCATCAATGTGTTGTGGTCAAATAAAAGTTTTCTATTCGGAATGATGTTCTATGTGTATATGTTATTCGTGAGGGAACAAAAGTTACCGACATAGTTTGCTGGATCAGCAATTTGAAGTAACTGCCACTTCAACTTACTGATCCGGGCTGGTCAAGTATGTCGCAGAACCGATGGTCGTTGGAGCAGACGAGTTTTGAAGTAGTCACCGTTTCATGGCAAGCGTAACATGTGACGCCCACTGACCCGATGAACTGACGACGGAAAGGCCGCTGGTGAAAATAGAGGAGACCTATTACCAGCAGTGGAATGTGATAGATTGAAAATAGTGGATAGTAAAATAGGCATTTTGGGGTTCAAAGGTGACGCTGCCGACATGTTGGGTTGAACACATTCACGCAAATTAGGCAACTATGGCAGTGTTCAGTCTTTGTATGTTCGAAATAAATTTCTAGTCCGTTTGTCCTGGCCACCTTGGGATGATATTCGTTCACATCGGCTTATCAACATTGTGTATGCGTGCCATAATATTATAGTATAGGGACAGAATAGTAACCTTCCATTGGGTAAGATGCCTGCGCTATCGCTAATATCATCGCTTACAATAGTCATACCCATGTCATAACTAATTGTTTATACGCCGCGAGGATGGGATCTTTTAGTTTAAAAGCGGGGCTCACTACTACTTCGCCAAACTGGTTATCATGCTCGTTTACCAATTATATTATAATGTTTACCCCTACATGCTAGTTTATCCTCTTTTATAGAAAGGTTTAGGGTTGTGTTTCATGGCCTTTCAGGTACGGTTGCGACGAGATGGGCTCAGCCGTGGTATCGTTACGGGAATGTGGCAAGTCCCCGCAGCAGCTGCGGCTGGCGTTGGGCGGCGGTGCGGGCGGACCGCCCGCGGAGCTCGGGTCCTCCTTGCCCTCTGCTACAGTACTAAACGACGAGCTCTAGCAGTCGGTGTATGCCGCGCCGCCGACCTCCCACCGAGAGACTCTAATGGCTACTCGGACCCGTTCGTCAAGCTGTAAGTATAGAAATTTTCATAGCACTTGGAGCATCGTAGTATAGTAAAACTCGTAGCACACGGAGTGCTCTACCGAGCACCGTAGTATAATCAGACTCGTAGCACCTTAGTAGAGTAAGGATCGTAAGACACGTGGAACTGTAGCATAGTAATACTCGTAGCAGATTAAGTATCGTATCGTATCGCAGTATAGTTTACTCATAGCACTCGGAGCACCGTAGTATTGTAAGACATGTAGCACAAGGAGCACCCTAGCATAGTTAGACTTCTAACACAGGGAGCACCGCAGTACAGTACCACACGTAGCATACGAAGATTACGAAGCCCGTCGTATACATCTTGCTCAGTTCCACTAATCCAGTAATCTTCCACTTCTAAAACTCGGACACACTGGCCACCAAAGTATAGTGCTTGTAGGAAAGGATCGCGCGTGCTACTGTTACATTGTCTGGTAGATTTATAACAACAGTAAATAATTTATTGTACCTTTCACATTTCAGACACCTGGATCCAGATCCGTACCACAAGAAACATAAAACATCGATAAAATGGCGTAACCTAAATCCGGTTTGGAATGAGGAGTTCCTCTTTGAAACCCGTCCCACTGAACTGTCTCGACAAAACCTTACTTTGACAGTATGGGACAAGGATTACGGCAAACCCAACGACTTCCTGGGCAGCCTAGTACTAGGCGCAAGCAGCAAGGGACGCAGACTGAAGCACTGGATGGACTGCATCAAGTTTCCTGACCATCGCCATGAGCAGTGGCATGCCCTTACCGACACACAACATTTGTGAAATCAATATTGTTACATTTCACGTTGCCAAATATATGGAACAGAGTTTCTTAGCCTTTTTCAGACCGCGGGCCAATAGTAAATGAAGCACAAAATCACAGCTGCTTATTTAAAACCTTCATTTATTGAAAATATAAATCCATTGTTAAATAATGCAAATAGAGTTTATTATTGTAAAAATTATACACGTGGGTCTATAGGTGCCAATGGCCCATGGACAAGGGTTTCTAATATTGAATATCAAAATTATGGGATTTTTTTTAATACTGCGATATCGTGTATAAGCAGGTATTTTAAATAGTAATAAATATCAAAATTAATCTAATAGAAACAAACCGCCAACTCACCGACTGTATGCGTTTGACATAAATGGACCAAATAATATGAGACAATTCTAAACATGACGTTGACTAAAGGTGATATACTCCCACTGTGTGTTAATTATGGATTAACATGTTTATAAAATCAATAGCGATGGTGTTTAAGAAATGTTTTATTAAGTAAACTTTTTTATATATTTTTTTAATTGTAATATGTATTATTGGTCAACTGCAAAGTGTTTTACATGGTTTTTAGGGTTTATTATTTATTGATAACGCGTCAAATATGATTGTTATAAATATTTGATTTTTGTATCAATAGATGTGTCTCATATTTGGGGTATGTCATGTGATTCACGAGTCGGTTCCTATTTAACAAATTGACAATGTTCTCGATTTCATCCAGTATATTCATAGATAAATAAAAATATTGGTATTATAACTACTTACTTTGAAAACTCTATCACTTGCAGCAAATTATCTTTAAAACAAATATTAATCTTGTTAAATGTATTAAATAAATACCTAATTAGTATTTTTACTAAGAAAATACGAATGAAGATTATTCTAGTTTTATGTAATGTTGTAAAAGTTTTAAAATATAGTTTTGTATTTATCACATTTACCAGTTATATCATGTTGAAGATGTGCCAAAAATATATTACTTGTAACTTGTTGCAGTTTCATTAAAGTGTAAGCGGACGACTGCCTTTACAGCTATGATCTATCTGATGCGTTGTTTGAATATAGTTTTCTACAATTTATGGTGTTTTATTGAACCTACCTATTATCTATAGGTTGTATTATAATACCGGTCCCGGGCAATTTGTAGGTAATANGGCTCAGTTGCACAGAACTGACAGCCTAAACCAACGTTCGCTGGTCACACTAAAGCGTACTGGCAGCAAAGGAAGTGCTTATAGCCTCCGCAGCATACGAAAAGAAATCCTAAGACTACAACACAAGTGGAAAGACCTCCGACGATACCTGACGCTGGTTTTGGCACTTTAGAAATTAAATTAGCGTATGACAACTCTACATCGTCTTTGGCAGTCACTGTGCTTCGCGCTAGAGGACTGATGGGGATGGATATGACTGGCCTTTCGGATCCATTCTGCAGATTGGAAGTGTTGCCTAAAGGTGAGACGAAATAAACAAAGCATTTTTTGCATAATTAAACTACAACGATCTATGTGGTAAGATTATTTATAATTAAGTACCAAATAATTATTGTTTTAATTTTTGTTATGTATTTATTTAATCATATTTATGGTAGCATAGGTATAATTGTATACTAATTGTATGTTTATTTGTATTTTATTTATTTTATATAATTTTTTCGATTTGAGAATTTATTTTAATTATTTACTTTGTATTATTTCAATTATTTACTTTGTGCAATTGAACCGCCTTCCTATTTCTGTTTTAAAATGTTTCTTAAATGTAAGGTTGCCTGGAAGAGATTGCTTATTAGCAATAAGGCCGCCTTTGTACTTTTATGTTTTATTGTTAATGTACTTTAAATTGTTAATTGTTTCGAAATTGTACAATAAAGAATATTCTATCTATCTATCTAAGTACCAATAAAACATCGAACTAAAACATGACGTGACATCATGACAGCAAAAAAAATTAGTAATCCAAATAATATGAGGTAGTGGTCGCACAATCCCTAATGATGGGAGAGTTATACGACTTGGGCTTCAAGGATACTATTGCTACAGCAAAATGACAACAAAATTAAGACAAACATTTCTGAAGCACTAAAAAAGCGCGGCAACCCCAAACCAAGGTAATCTCACCTGCACGTGATGCATCCTACCGAACAACGAATAGTAAATCCTTATAGGTCTTACCGTGAAATTACAGGGCATAAGACACCTAACATCTATTGTCTCCGATGACGGGCGCAGTGCGGCGTTGACTGATAGATGGTCTCCTTCAATGCCGCTTTGTCACGGTCAGGCATATCAATTACCAACAGAAAAATATCAACGACAAGAGTCGCCGAGGAATGCTGAGTCCAGCAGTCGACTTTGTAGCCGAAGTGATGATGATTTTAAAACCGACATTTTTGTTATTTGTCATGATGATAAACATATTTTTAAACCTTAATGGCTTTATTATTTCAGAAGGCACATATTCGAACAGACTGCGGACAAAAACAGTGCACAAAACGAAAAACCCCGAGTTTAACGAAACCCTGCATTTCTTCGGCATCACGGAATCCGATCTCGCTGTCAAATCTTTGGAAATCGTTCTCTTTGATGACGACAGGTCTGTTACAAAATATTTGGGTATCTCTCAAAAATTAAATTTTAGCAGTCCATCAATGTGTTGTGGTCAAATAAAAGTTTTCTATTCGGAATGATGTTCTATGTGTATATGTTATTCGTGAGGGAACAAAAGTTACCGACATAGTTTGCTGGATCAGCAATTTTAAGTAACTGCCACTTCAACTTACTGATCCGGGCTGGTCAAGTATGTCGCAGAACCGATGGTCGTTGGAGCAGACGAGTTTTGAAGTAGTCACCGTTTCATGGCAAGCGTAACATGTGACGCCCACTGACCCGATGAACTGACGACGGAAAGGCCGCTGGTGAAAATGGAGGAGACCTATTACCAGCAGTGGAATGTGATAGATTGAAAATAGTGGATAGTAAAATAGGCATTTTGGGGTTCAAAGGTGACGCTGCCGACATGTTGGGTTGAACACATTCACGCAAATTAGGCAACTATGGCAGTGTTCAGTCTTTGTATGTTCGAAATAAATTTCTAGTCCGTTTGTCCTGGCCACCTTGGGATGATATTCGTTCACATCGGCTTATCAACATTGTGTATGCGTGCCATAATATTATAGTATAGGGACAGAATAGTAACCTTCCATTGGGTAAGATGCCTGCGCTATCGCTAATATCATCGCTTACAATAGTCATACCCATGTCATAACTAATTGTTTATACGCCGCGAGGATGGGATCTTTTAGTTTAAAAGCGGGGCTCACTACTACTTCGCCAAACTGGTTATCATGCTCGTTTACCAATTATATTATAATGTTTACCCCTACATGCTAGTTTATCCTCTTTTATAGAAAGGTTTAGGGTTGTGTTTCATGGCCTTTCAGGTACGGTTGCGACGAAATGGGCTCAGCCGTGGTATCGTTACGGGAATGTGGCAAGTCCCCGCAGCAGCTGCGGCTGGCGTTGGGCGGCGGTGCGGGCGGACCGCCCGCGGGAGCTCGGGTCCTCCTTGCCCTCTGCTACAGTACTAAACGACGAGCTCTAGCAGTCGGTGTATGCCGCGCCGCCGACCTCCCACCGAGAGACTCTAATGGCTACTCGGACCCGTTCGTCAAGCTGTAAGTATAGAAATTTTCATAGCACTTGGAGCATCGTAGTATAGTAAAACTCGTAGCACACGGAGTGCTCTACCGAGCACCGTAGTATAATCAGACTCGTAGCACCTTAGTAGAGTAAGGATCGTAAGACACGTGGAACTGTAGCATAGTAATACTCGTAGCAGATTAAGTATCGTATCGTATCGCAGTATAGTTTACTCATAGCACTCGGAGCACCGTAGTATTGTAAGAGATGTAGCACAAGGAGCACCCTAGCATAGTTAGACTTCTAACACAGGGAGCACCGCAGTACAGTACCACACGTAGCATACGAAGATTACGAAGCCCGTCGTATACATCTTGCTCAGTTCCACTAATCCAGTAATCTTCCACTTCTAAGACTCGGACACACTGGCCACCAAAGTATAGTGCTTGTAGGAAATCGCGCGTGCTACTGTTACATTGTCTGGTAGATTTATAACAACAGTAAATAATTTATTGTACCTTTCACATTTCAGACACCTGGATCCAGATCCGTACCACAAGAAACATAAAACATCGATAAAATGGCGTAACCTAAATCCGGTTTGGAATGAGGAGTTCCTCTTTGAAACCCGTCCCACTGAACTGTCTCGACAAAACCTTACTTTGACAGTATGGGACAAGGATTACGGCAAACCCAACGACTTCCTGGGCAGCCTAGTACTAGGCGCAAGCAGCAAGGGACGCAGACTGAAGCACTGGATGGACTGCATCAAGTTTCCTGACCATCGCCATGAGCAGTGGCATGCCCTTACCGACACACAACATTTGTGAAATCAATATTGTTACTTTTCACGTTGCCAAATATATGGAACAGAGTTTCTTAGCCTTTTTCAGACCGCGGGCCAATAGTAAATGAAGCACAAAATCACAGCTGCTTATTTAAAACCTTCATTTATTGAAAATATAAATCCATTGTTAAATAATGCAAATAGAGTTTATTATTGTAAAAAATATACACGTGGGTCTATAGGTGCCAATGGCCCATGGACAAGGGTTTCTAATATTGAATATCAAAATTATGGGATTTTTTTAAATACTGCGAATAGTTTATTGTTTTTATTAAAAATCCTGGCAAAAGCATTTATTTCTAATTCGAATGTTAATTGTTAAAGCGATCACATTAAACATACACGGAGCCCCAGTGATCTGTGAGCTATGGGTTAAAAATAAAATGTATTTTTTAATACCATGTTCGTCCAAAAAGAAAATGATCTATTGCTTTGATTGGTCAGTTAAGCATTACCTACTTAAACACCATTAACTTTTGTATCTATAATTTACTTACATTCAAGAATAGCTTACTATATTAATAATACATACCTACTCGTAAAAACTAAAGTGTTGTTTCGTTGCTTTTGTCCCTATTGATCATCCCTTGTAGCTTGTTTCATTTACGATTGTATTGCTAAGCTAGCTGGGCTGGGCATTTACGGTGATAGGGTAAAATTTGTTAACAGGATATATCATGTATAAGCAGGTATTTTAAATAGTAATAAATATCAAAATTAATCTAATAGAAACAAACCGCCAACTCACCGACTGTATGCGTTTGACATAAATGGACCAAATAATATGAGACAATTCTAAACATGACGGTTTGACTAAAACGGTGATATACTCCCACTGTGTGTTAATTATGGGATTAACATGTTTATAAAATCAATAGCGATGGTGTTTAAGAAATGTTTTATTAAGTAAACTTTTTATATATTTTTTTAATTGTAATATGTATTATTGGTCAACTGCAAAGTGTTTTACATGGTTTTTAGGGTTTATTATTTATTGATAACGCGTCAAATATGATTGTTATAAATATTTGATTTTTGTATCAATAGATGTGTCTCATATTTGGGGTATGTCATGTGACACAGTCGGTTCCTATTTAACAAATTGACAATGTTCTCGATTTCATCCAGTATATTCATAGATAAATAAAAATATTGGTATTATAACTACTTACTTTGAAAACTCTATCACTTGCAGCAAATTATCTTTAAAAACAAATATTAATCTTGTTAAATGTATTAAATAAATACCTAATTAGTATTTTTACTAAGAAAATACGAATGAAGATTATTCTAGTTTTATGTAATGTTGTAAAAGTTTTAAAATATAGTTTTGTATTTATCACATTTACCAGTTATATCATGTTGAAGATGTGCCAAAAATATATTACTTGTAACTTGTTGCAGTTTCATTAAAGTGTAAGCGGACGACTGCCTTTACAGCTATGATCTATCTGATGCGTTGTTTGAATATAGTTTTCTACAATTTATGGTTGTTTTATTGAACCTACCTATTATCTATAGGTTGTATTATAATACCGGTCCCGGCAATTTGTAGGTAATAAGCCACATAAGAAGTAGGTAGATAGGCAATATATAGGTAGACAAACACAGTCTTGCATACAAACACTTTGTGTACCTACTGTATGTATGGCACTTATTGCGGATTACTAATAAGTTCTAAAATGCGGCGTGATTGGAAAGTCTCATCTACTCCGAGATAACCTGTTAAGGTTCATGTTAACTGTTAACCTGGATTCATTCAGGATTCATGCTACGTTGAATACTAACTCTTTTTAGACATTTTGCTGTCGGCGCGGGTCGCCTTTTTATTACAGCTCCACTGGGCGAAAATGGCGAACGCAAATGATTCAGCCTAAAAAAGGTATGCAACGAGCCTACGGGCATTTCAGAGTGGCACCCACTCTTACTTACATTTTAATTACCTCCAATGGAAGAATTCTAAAAATTGACATGAATTTATATTCAATAAAAAAATAATCGCATCTTTAACTTTCTCCAATGTCTTTCAAGATAAGGTAGACCAATAAATGGAATTTAAAATTAGAAAGGCAATTCAATTTTGAAAAGTCTATCGCGTATGTAATATCTCCCCTGACTTTAAAATATAAATCTTAAGTAGGCTTATGTAACTATAGGTACAAAGCTATAACTAGATAAACTAAGTAGGTAATAGTAGTTACCTAGTAACATGCGTAGCGTAGGATGCCTGACGGATCGACGACTTGTGATGGATCGCTAGTCACAGACTCACTGTGCCAGTCAGTCTTAGATTTCGATAGAACTTTAAGCTTAAAAAATTTACTAAGCGCGAGTCGGACTCGCCTGTGGAGGGTTCCGCAGCAGCAAGTAACATAAAATAAAATGTTTTTTATTTACTTAGGCACCTACTACAGCTTAATAATGAAAAAATAAAGGTTCACAGTTTATGACGGATAAAAATAACTACATAATAGATATCGTTCAAACCAAATTTCGTTGTTAGATTTCATGTTAATGTACATTATTTCCTATTCGACCTATCGCAGTCCACAGCTGGACATAGGTCTACCTCATTTATAGGTACATTATATACACATTTTTTAATTTTATCAATCCCATATTTTATAAGTTAGAGGGGGGAAACGTTTTCACTTATTAGTATGGGAGTTTCAGTTCAATGTATGGGGAACCCCAAAGTATATTTATTTTTTCTCAAGTTTTCTGTTAAAACCTAATAATGGTTGACAGAATACATATATTTACAAGAAAAAGGTTGTGATATACGGACGGACACACGGACAGACATGACGAATCTATAAAAGGGTTAGGGTTCCGTAGCCAAATGACAAACAACACTGTATGGTTTTGACAAGGGGCTTGAAAATTGTGTCCGACTCGCACTTGGCCAATTTTTTGCTATTGGTCTACGGAACCCTATAAAGTTCGTTTTCAACGTTTGGTTATTTACAAAATCTACGTTTGTGATTTCTGATCTGTTTACTTTCAGATGCTCATTATTACTTTTGTAACGCTATTAATATTGAGAATAATAACATTTTTTCTTTAAAAACAAGTGCATATATTTAAAACTTTCAGAAAATTTACATTTATTAAATTGCTTTTTTGACTTGAGGCAGTGTTGCCACCTTAGACCTTTTGTAGCTAGATCAAGCACTTTTTAGTATAGGTGAACTCCTTTCTTAACGATTTAGCCCAAAAAGGGCAATCTAGCTCTTTTTCACTGTTATGAAAATATTACCAAATTATGAAGTTTTCGACATGCCAACAAGTACTTTTTGCTATTTCATCGGTCGAGATGACATTTTTTTAGGCGCTCTAAAAAAGTCTTCATTACATGATTATATCAGCGTTTTTTGAACAGAAAATCTTATGATGCTCAATCTAGCCCTATCTAGCTCTTTTTAACTTCTCAAAAAGTCCTTTTTCTAAAACTGGGGTGGCAACACTGACTTAAGCTTTCATCTAACAAGAGCAGTGAGATGCAGAAACGAAACGTGCCTTACAAAACTTGTTTTGTTAACTTTTTTGACAGGTAGAAACCGTGTGAAAATCGTTTACGAACAAAGATTTGTGAAATAAATTGCTAAAATTTGTGATTGTAGTGACATGAGTGCGTTTTTATAACTTACGAACAATATGGCATTTCTATGTCCAGTCAGGATAAGAAGGGGGAAGAAAAGAAATGTGAGTTTGTATGAGGTTTCGTCTTGAAGTTATGTCAATGACCTCTAGACTTTCTATATAATTATAAATATGAATTTCGTCCTGACAAACAACTTTGACGAACACATAGCCTTGACCAAGAGCTCATTAATAATTTTTGTTTCTTACATTAGCATCCCTACAAGCCATCACTGAGCCACTCCTAT
Source organism: Leucinodes orbonalis (assembly GCA_019425675.1). Classification (NCBI taxonomy): domain Eukaryota; kingdom Metazoa; phylum Arthropoda; class Insecta; order Lepidoptera; family Crambidae; genus Leucinodes; species Leucinodes orbonalis. The sequence continues at coordinate 138,182 of PQWD01001980.1, forward strand.
TTCCTGTCTTGAAACAAACTATAATTACTTGTTTTAAAATTTATTCAAGTATAATACACCCTTTAATAACATTACCTTCTCATATTTGGTGATTTAACTTATAACTGCTATAACTTTTTACTTTATCTACAGCTTGATTCATATAAAATGAGAGGGTAAATTAAGAGGCTTGATCAAATGATCATTACTTGATTTACTGATGAGAGAAAATAGGATTGCAAATACTTCCATGAATGCTATGTGTAAATAATTCTGTGTCATTGTCATGTAGATATGTTCATTGTATTTGTTGTAATGTTACCTGCCTTTTTCTATGAAATGAACATAACATTATATGACTATAAGAATTATCTCCCAAAATATAATATTATAATTTTATACACTGCTTTTACAGCTAGCAGTGGTGATTCAGATAAAGATTTGTCAAGACCAGGCTCAGGTTTGAGCCCTGGCATGGGCAGGATCACAGGGTCCGCAAGCATAGAGACTCTTGTCAGAGTGGGTATTGAGAAAGAACATGGATTGAGTCCAGATTCCAAAATGGTGGTGTTACATGATTTTGCACCATGTGTTGATGATGAACTGGAGGTGAGGACCTGTTTCATATATTTTTTTCTATTTTATCATAATTTGTGAATGTTAAGCAAATATCAAACATTGTTCATTAGCATATAACAGAAGGCAAATGAGTTAAGTTTGCATCCCAAAGGTAGAACTAATACTTACTCATTAACCCGTCACATCACATCAAACAGTATCCTGTTCCTGGGTTGTGAAGAGCTACATCACCCCCTTCAAAAATATAACTTAAACAATTTTCATAACATCGAAAACAACATTGATGTTAGAAATTTCGTCATCATCATTAACTCATGAAACACCCTCACACAAGTCTACTGCAGAGGGACATTAAGATTTCAGGTACTGTATGAGGGAACATTTAGTTTAGAAAATTCATGACATTGTACGTGGCGGGGTTTGAACCTTCACCCTCCAGATCCGAAGGCAACAGGTCACTCTAATGAGCCACCAATGAAGAAAATTCATGAATCTTATTTTATATCACACCTAGAATAATAAAAAATCGAAATATGGCTTCTTCCAGGTGAAACGAGGCCAAATTGTAAATGTATTATATCGTGAGAATGACTGGGTGTATGTAATAGTAGCAGAATCAAGAAGAGAAGGTTTCATACCACACTCTTACTGTGCACCGTGAGCATCATGACCTGAAAAAGAAGCTACCAAGAAGTAGATCTCCTGCGGTATGGCACAAAGAGATGCCTCACAGTTAGTACTTAGTTATACTTATGTCATTCATGTTATTATTCATTTTGAATAAAACTTTTAGTTGGTTGTGGTGTATCTTTCAATAACTAAACAAGCTAGCAAAATCTTGATTGAAAAGTTTGCTATTACACAAAGGGTACCAAGTTTGATCTCTGGGCAGTATAAACATTTTTGCCTGTCATGCCATGCCTGTTTGTATTGAATTGGGTGTCTCTATGTTTTTACAAAAAAAGTATACTAGTATTATTTGTTTTTTAATACACATATTACAAGCTATTTATTTATTTTATTATTGAGTAACTATTTATCAATCACAAACTAGACATAAGGCTGAAACTGGCAAATAATTCTAGCACTAAAAATGCGATGGCCAGGAACGAAAAAAGGACTTGTTCTCTGTTTTAAATACAATATTTATATTTTATATAATAAAAATGAAATATTGCATGTTGCAGTCAAAGGTTATAAATGAAAGCAGCCTTTTTTGAATCCAAGTCTTTTTTCCTCCCTGACCATCATGTTTTATCTGCTACAATTTTCTGCCAGTTTCAGCCTCATGATCTAGACTAATGCCAAATTTTAGGTATCAACCAATTCCAATGCAGTATTGATGTCAATAATCCTAATTCCAGGCATTCAGCAAGACTGTCAGTGTCCGACGGGGCGACCAACGATGGCCATTCGGAATTGGGCAGCGAGGGAGAGGCGTGCCCGTTCAGTAAGGACCCGTCGGGCCGTTACGTGGTGCTGTACACCTTCACAGCGAGGGATGAGAACGATGTAGACGTAGAACGAGGGGAATTTGTCACAGGTATTACTTTCACTGATAATTCATCCTTTAAACCATTGGTCCAAGTCAATGTAATTATAATACAGTTTAAAATATGTAGCGATTCTTGTGATATTTTTATTATTTTTTCAATATTTAATAAATCCGATTGTATGGATAAGTTATACAATATAAAACATTTTTTTTATTATATTTCAGTGCTCAGGGAGCAGACTAAAGTCTGTGGGTATTTAATTTAGTTATGGTTTCACCAATCCACATTGGGCCAGTGTGATGGACTACTACAGCCCTTGATTAAGGGCTAATGATAATGATTAATGTATTTTATTTATAATCTACATATTTAATTACTAACCGAACTTCTCGCCTAACATCGTAGAGAAGAGGAAGGAACTGAAAACCAGTGCTGACTAGGTGCTTATCACCTGGGCCAGTGTCAGCTGAGGTGCTTCCTTTTGCTAGCATCACTATACCTACTGTAAAACCCAACTATTGTAACAATGTTATGAGAGCAATAAACCATTTTATTATGTTTTCAAATCCTTAAGATTCACGGGCCAAATATTGTTAAGAAAATTGTCACATTTTATATAATGTTTCATTGACAAATATTTGAACAAAAGTTTTAAGATTAATTGTTAAATGCAATCAATGTTATTTGTCGGTAGTGCTAAATAGAGAAGATCCGGACTGGTACTGGATAGTGAGGAGCGACGGGCAAGAAGGATTCATACCATCCGGTTTTGTTTATCCTGCTGTGGTGCAAGGTATGGCTAAGATTTCTTCGTATTGATTATTTCAATAAGAAAATAGTTTGATAAGTCCAGTTTGATCAATTATTTTATCATATGAAAAGGGATGTCCAAAATATTTTATACAATGATGTTGCAGACATTTTGTTTTTACAAATTGCATAGGGCGAAGACACATCGCATAATAGGCTAAGGGTCCACTTAATTTTTTTTATGTTACAAAGTGTACAAGATGGTCAAGACGCTCACCTGATGGTAAGTGATACGCCTGACCATGACAGAGCTGTATTGAATGAGACCAATAACCGATAGACAGTTATTATTTTCTATCAATGCCGAACTGCGGCTATCATCCGAAACAACAGATATTAGGTCTCTTATACCCGGTAATTTTACTAACTACAGCGCCCTCTTCCCGAAATACAGAAGTGCGAAACACTTCTATTAACCAGCGCGATATCTGGTATAGTACGATTCAAAAAGGTGACCACAAATGGCGGCCTACTGCGTTAAATGAAGACTATTTTAATGTTAGTGAGACAAAAGAATTATGAATTGATAAATGACATGATCGTAAATAAAATACAAGAATTTTCGCCGTGTCACCGCCATCGCACTTCTAAGGGTATCTAAAAATTACTTCAGCGCAGTGGTCATCTGTCGTGAATCGTACCTTATTGAAATGAAACATAAAGAAAAAATATGTTACTGCTATTAAACGTGCCGTACATAATATTTAAATATAAGTAGTATATTATATATTTCTCTTATATATAAATATCTTTAACCGTATCCTTATTGATGATACTAAGTGTCAATGATATACTTTCATGATATTTTTATTACATTAGCAGCAGTGAGCCAAGAGAGTGGGGCGCAGTTGGCGGCTCCATCGCCGGCCAGTGGGACCCAACCCGCCGACCCGGACGGGCGGTACCACGGCACCGAGCTAGTCATGCTGTACGATTATAAGGTAATAAATTAATTAATATCCATCAACGTTCATTGCGCCATCTAGCCAAAACTACGCATTTTAACCTGTAATATAGTGACGTAACAGCTGATAAACATACTAATATACTTTTTAAAAAATACGTACATATTTTACATATAAACACCCAGACCATTACAAACAGACATGTGCATGAGCGCACATATGTTTTTCAATGCCCGGGTATCGAACCTGGAACCCTTAGTGTGGTAACCGACTTCTCAACTGCTACACCAAATGGGTTCTCAAATGTTAATGGTTTAAAATGGTGATTATATAGTGGAATGAATTGGCTAATGCTGATAGTAATTATAATCCTACCATAAAACAGAAATATAAGTGCAAAATTTCACTTTTAAGACACAATTACAACCCTAATTAACATTAGCAGTATTAGGATCCTGGTGCGTCTTTCAATTTTTTAACCATCAATTTGTTCAACTGGCAAAATTGAGTATGGGGAGCAAATCTCGCCATAGCTATGCTGTGCGGTAAAGCCTGTGCTTTCTATTGGGCCGTTTTAAGCTGATGATAATGAGAAAACCAACCGTCCTGTTTACGATTTTTTTTGTATTTTTTACAGGCCCAAGCGCCCGACGACCTATCAGTGAAGCGTGGGGAGTGGGTGTACGCGGATCTGACGCAGCAAACAGTGGAGGGCTGGTTGTGGGCGCACGCACCCAAGTCGCGAAGGTCCGGGTTCATACCAACAGCATATGCACGAGCACCTCATACCACTTCCCTTTAAAAATATAATAAGGCTCTATGACAAAAAAAAATTAGTCACAGAGTTCTATAAAGGTGTCCTTTGACTCTTTGACGCCTAAAAGCGCCAAACATAATATACCGATTGTGTCTGGATCCCTGGAGCATAATAGGTTAAACCTTATTAAGGCTTTGCGACAAAATAAAAAAGTTTTTAGTCGCAGTGTCCTGAAAAAGTTATAAGGACATCATATTTTGAATCTTATGCCATGATGTTAAGATTGAAATTAGCAGTTTTTTTGCTATGCCATATAAAGAGTTTAAACTAAATCTGCCATCAACACCCTGTACAAATAAGTTTTATTTTGAAAAAAGTCTAACCTACAAAATTTAAGCGTTTATACCATATATGAAAACTAATGAAAACTTTAGCAATGTTGTATTCAATAAAAGGTGATTTAAATATTGTCCTTTACTTTGGCAGAAACAAATTTATTCAAGACTTAAGTCATATATTTCTGTAATGCAGTTGTTTAATTTTGGATCTTATTTTTTTATAAAAAAGAAGGCGTGTAAATAATGCTACAACTCTGTCAATAATTAAGTTTATAGTATGTTAATGTTAGTCTGTTTTTTTCTGGACGGTCTTCTATTTCAAATATTGCCGCTGTTTTACTATTTACATAGAAATCGAGTAAAGTAAATTAAAGTTTTATTTATTCTGGAAAAACCTTAGTCAATAATAAAAATTTAAGCTGCTCATAAGACACAACTCCAGAAATACTAATATAGAAGAAATAATATAAACATTCCAGTGTATATCATTGTTAAGAAAAATAAATGGCCATATTTCAAGTGGTGAAAAAAATCATGTTGATCTCTTTAGTGTCTTGATGCTATGAGAATGAATGACGATATTTTTTTATATTTTTTAGCAAAAAGTATTTTTGCATATTTTGCGGGCGAATACTAGTTCATTATCAGCACAATTTTGTTATGCATAATATGAATAGATTATTTTATTTGCTACTTCCATGACATACAAGAATATATAAGAGGTATATAATATATATACCTAAATATAAGTAAATCATGTAGCTATGGTAAATATGACACTAGAAAATTTAATGGAATTCGACCCAATCTAAGCTATCTTTGGATAATTTTACATGCTTGCAATGCAATTTTATTGTAAAAAAAATACTCTCATTGTCTCTCATTATATTAAAAATAATAATAATAATTGCATTTAAGTCTTCCAATTGGATTAATTCCTGAAAACTTAGCTATTTTTATATAATCTGTGTAGAGTACAAATTGTAAACTACTGAGATAAACCTTTAGTGTGTTTTTCTTAATTTTATATGTATACGTAAATTGATCCGTCCAAATCGACTGAATTTTGGCATTACGCTTTTTATATATATTTTAGGTAGATATAAGATTTTGTATGTAATACTTTAAATAAATGTTATAAAAATATACTAACATGTTTTTATTATTATTATTATAATATATTATTCTTAATGTATGTATTAAAAAGTGGGATTTCTCGCATTATGATTCTCTTAAGGACAAAAATTATTTCCCATGAGGATTAGCAAGTTGAAGTGGTGGTGGGCAGGGCACTTAGTGCGTAGTAGAACCAATGGCCGATGTGGCGGAAAAGTTCTCGAGTGGCGTCCACGTAACGGAAAGCGAAGCGTAGGCCGACCGCCAACCAGATGGACGGATGACCTGGTTATGGTGGCAGGTAGCAGATGGATGTCAACTACTAGGTATCGGCCCTTCGTTAAGTAGCGGCCATATTGAGCTGTAATTATGATGATGATGAAGGATGAACAATAAGAGAAAATATTTCAGTCGATATGCGCCTTTTATCGAAATATCTATAACTTATGGGCACAGTAAGAATCATGAGCAGATGCCCTTAAAGTGCCACCAGTGTACTCTGCAAGTCCTAGAGCAAGAATCAACAAAAATATGGGTCCAGTATCTATCAAAATAGAATCACTAATCAATTAATCGATATTTTTTTAATAAAAACAACACAAAATATTTAACATACTAATATTAGCAATTTATTTTTGTAATCTTACAAGCACTACTCTTCTTCTATTAAAATGTTCCGCTTTTTCTTTTTCGCCTGTTGTTTAACCTCATCCTTAATTTGCCATTCCTCAAGCGCCTGCTTTACTTTATTAATATCCTGATCAGTCACTGTAACAGGCAACTGGAGTTCCATTTGTTCACTTTTTATGAACTTCAAAGCTTTAAGTTTCTCCTTCAAAAATGGCCCTTGCTGACTTTCTAATAGACTTCTGTAGTCAGCTAATTTATGATTTCGAATTTCCTCACAGTGCATCTCGGTTAATTTTCGCAATGACTCCTTACGTGACAGCTTATTGTAGGTCCTGAAAAGTAATTATATAAAAGGAAATCCACTTACATAATTAAGAACTGGTTATATTAATAAATAATATTTGAATAACTTGTTAAAGTATTATTGTTATATTAGAATCTATGTATCATGTAAATTATTATTAATTCTATGTTATTATGAAAGTAATAGAACCATATTTTTTATTGTTTTTTATAAACTGTTTTTTAATGCACCCATTACATTTCTTAATGGGCTTATTAGATTGTTGAATAACATAAATAAGAATATTTTACTATATACTTACTCTGGATGACCCTTGTATTCAATGTTAAGTTTCTCTAGCAACCATTCAAACTTTTTGTAATCATATTGCCGCAAAAATTTAAGCAGTTTCTTTCTTTTGTCAATTAGTTCTTGGCAAGTTTGCTGTAAATTACACAGGATTACATTAGATTTTTATGCCCAAATTATTGTTCATATATTATTTACAACATCAATTAATAAAACAAACTACCTTTGCCTTAACATGTCTTGGAAATTTTTCCATTGTTAGTTGAAGACATCTAATGTGCCCTGTGATCCTTGCAACTGTAATGTTAAACATTCTATGAAATTATCATAAACCATTAGGTTTTATATAAATTAAAATTATTAAATATTATTAAATAAGATTTTAAATATTATTTAGAAGTATTTATGTTATATTGTTACTGCAACCATGTCTCTGTTGGAAATTCAGAGCAAAAAGTCATGTGCTGTTTCAGTATGTGTGATATTGAATTTAATTAATTAATGTATGAATTATAATTCTCATGATATAAGATACACTACTTACTTCGTGACTCGGCAGTATTTTCATCATACTTGTGTCTCCTCACTCTATTGATTAGTTCAGCTTTCACCAAACTATTGTATTCTTTTTGGCCAAGATGAGCAATGGAAAAAATCTTTTTTACAGATTCTGGTGCGCTGTAATCATCAAATTATTTTATGTTTTATTTTACAGGCTAATGAAAGCTATAATATGGTCCAGGTATGTTATCTCTCTATTTTCTTCTCTTAATTATAGAAGTAATCCAAAAGCTTTAGTTTTGAGGTTATGTTTATTTCTATTAAAAATAATTTTAAAAGAAAATAAATGTGACTTACTTCTTTAATTCATCTGAAAGGGCATAATCTTTCCCTATAGTATCCGGAGAGAACGATGAGATTGCCTCCAAATCACCAGATTTCTCAGGTTTATAAGATGGCACATATTCAGGTTTAACCCATTTTACTTTTACCTGGTGTTTTATTCCACGGCATTGTATAATAGAGGTTGTTATTCTCCGTAGCATGATCAGGATAAATTTAGGCTAACTAGTAAGATGATTTCATTTAATACAAAATTAACAAATTTAAATGGTTTTACAAGTGTCAAAACTCGGAGATATATTGACTTGACAATTAAGGTCTGTCACTGTCAGTCGCTGCCAGTGTTCCCACCTTAGTTTAAGTATATGGCCCTATATCAGGGGCCACATTAAGTGGCTAACATTCAGGGCAACCCTGAATGTTAGCCACGATTCCGCCAATGTCACGTGTTGTAAAGTATCTAAAAAAGGGGAGTTAACCAAACCAAGGAGATAATTGAGATTATATGGACGGGGAATGTATGTTGGAAGGTGGTCATATAAGGATGCACCTACTTTCGGGCAGCTAAAGAATACATATAGTAACGGGTTCTCTTCTTACCTACACCGTTGTCATCCGTCTACCAGCTCAACCGAAATTGCTTCTCTTAAAGTGCGACACATAGCGATTTCCACTATCGAAAAATATAAACAGATCAGGGGCTCACTCGCGTCTTAGGAGTCGCAATTGCTTTCTCGAACAGCCGCAATCAAATCCCGTTGAGGCGTCTAAGGCCAGGTTGATGAGGTGGAATCTGGGGGCACGGCAGTGCCCCCCGCTAAGTCAAGCCCGAAGCAAATACTGCCGTACCATCCTTTACAGGATCCATTTCGCCGCATTTTTAGGCCCCAATTTGAGAACCTTTGGATAATACCAGAGCTTTGAAATTTTCGTCATCTAGTAAAATATGATAACATACCTTAAATCCAAAATTTCAAGTCTGTAGGTCATTTAGTTTAACGACGTTAAGTGAAAGCAAAGTTTCACATTTTCGCCAGATAGACACTCCCTCACTGATGATCATCAAAATAGAACTAGTACTTCCCATAAACTCAGAGAGCTGAAATTCGGTACAGAGTTAGGGTTTAATGGCTACATAAAGGTAAAACTATAAAAACTCGGATAATCGAAGATCTGGAGTATCTGGTGACCCTGCTTAGATAACAAAAAGCAAAATAGAACTAGTACTTCCATTACTCAGAGAGCTGAAATTTGGTACAGAGTTAAGGTTTAATGGCTACATAAAGGTAAAACTATAAAAACTTGGATAATCGAAGATCTGGAGTAACTGGTGACCCTGCTAAGATAACAAAAGAGCCCAGCCAAACTATAAGAGATCGACATACCGCCTTTAAACAATATATGTATATTCAACATGGTGGGCCGCTTCATCAAATATCAAAATCGGGGGCACGGTAATTCCCCGTCAAGTCGAGCGTGCTAGACCAATACAAACAGACATGTTCATGCACACAAATATTTTTAGGTACTGCCCGGCAATCGAACGCCTTGGTATAGTAGCCGACGTCTCAACCACTACACCCAATGGGTCGTACAATATTCCTTTCAAGTTTCTACAAAAAAGGAGTGAGATCCCTCCAAAAACATTCTGTGAAAAATGTAGCCAAGTCTCGATGAAGCTGCTTGATTATCTCTAAAAAGTAATGAAATCAAGACAAAGACGTGCCAAGTCTAAGGTTCCTCTCTCTCTCACTCCAGGTGGGTGTTAGCCGGTGCCGTGAGAATCGGGTAAGATGGGGACATTCCAGAAACAGGTTGTGCGACTGTGGTGCCCCTAAGGCAATGGAATACCTACTGTCTTTCCGAACTGTCCATCTTCGTGCAGTTTCCGGGACCTCTGGATAGCAAATGAAAGGGCGATTAAAGTGGATCAATATTGGTCGCGTTATGCTACCAAATTTAACTTGTGACAATGTGAATCCATATCGACTCAAAAAAAAGAAGAAGAATATGACCTAGGTATGGGTGGGGCGTTAATTAAAAATCACAAACTATTTGGATTCAAATAGAGAAATTCAATAACCAAGAAAAGACTCTTGAAAAACGAGTATAGTACGATTCACAAAGAAGACCAAAAATGGCGGCCGTCTGCGCATGTACACTAATGAACAAATCTTACATCAAAATAATATTTTTATTTGAATGAACTCATATAATCAAATTATATTATAAATGTTCAGCGCTCAAAAAAAATTAATTACTAAGTATAGTAAATTTAATCGCTGCCTCGAATTGCATGATTCCCTCTATCGTGGAAGTTCCAGGATTCGATTGATTTTGAGGTATGGGGCCTGGTCCTGCACTAAAATGATCATCTTCAGATACTACAAGATCAGAAAAACCTGACGACGAAAAAATCTTCCACTCGGATGATTAATTCTTCGTCATCTCATCCACGATGTGATCACTTTTTATGTAATTTTTTCTATACATTTTACTTTGTCACATAGTTTTTTCCATTCTTGTGGCCCATTAGATTAACTTTTCCTTTATAAAATTAATTACAAGCTTATATCCCATTAACGTTTTTGCTACTTACATAACTTTTACGGAGGCCAAGCCATTTCAATAAATGGCTCAGCAAACTAAAAAAATTACAATAAATATAAAATGCAACGAAACAGTTTTCCTTCCGAGTGTATTCTAGAGTACTGTCAGCGCGCCAAATTCAATATAGACGAATAGGCGATACAGCAACCTTGTCCTCAGACGCGGCCGACATGGCGTTGCCCCGCTCTTACAGTATTACCCCCGCCCCTCTGCCGTACCCAATAGGACCTAAAAAATGACTTCTGCGCATAGTCTTCTTTCGTGAATCGTACAATAAAATAGTTAATGTACGACAAAAACTTTGTTCACCAACGACACTACAGCCTAGTGGTCGTTGTTGCTCACAGATTTTAATCTGTGAACACTGTTTTATATAAACAATTCACGCAAATTTCTTTCAATCTTTCTTTAGTACGTCGCGGGATTTGATTTCAAGTTAGTGAAAAGGGCTAGATAGCCCTTTTCGGGCTAAATAGATAAATAAGGAGTTCAATTCTAGTAAAAAGAGCATGAATATAGCTTCAAAAGAGCTAAGTTGGCAACACTGGTCGCTGCATTTCAATATAGTAATGTAAAAACGTTTACGGTGACAATAATCTGTTTCATAGAAATTGTGAAAACTATCGCACTCTCATGATATAAAACGTAGCGGGAAGAATTACAACTATTTATTATCATTCAAAAATAAAAATTAAGACTGTATGTACAAAAAATATATTCTATGAGGTATAAAAAATACAAAATAAACATTCATTTATTTATTTATTGCTCTCAGAGTATAAAACCCCAAACTTACAAAAATGTTAAGCAATATTTTGTACTAAATGTACCACTCCACATGACTGTACACACTACCTTATATAATACGCCACTCATAATTAAATAGATAGCTACATCTGATAATTTTCGTATAATATAAATGAAATCAAAATTTAACAATTTCTTAAAAAACAAACATAAACAATCCCTTGGTCAAACAAATACTACGAAAGAAATAAGTTTCTGAATTCTTAAGACTAAATATTAAATTGAGAATTCTAATTTTGGAGGAAGCAACGAATGAAGTTTTGACTTTTTTTTTCAAAAAAATGCCTTAATTATAATAGATAACACATTATAAGTAGCTACATGTAAACATTTCGCTAGATCTTATATTTAACAAAATTATTTTCAACATCTCTGATAGGTATATTATTAAATAATAGTATCTGGAATGTTAAAGCAAAATAAATTATATCTTTTGAATTTTTATTCTTATTCGACAACAATTTAGGGAAGATATTAAAAAATGGTATATTAATAGAATAAAAATGTAAGCTTTATATATAATACTACAGATACACTAATAAGAAAGAAAAAAGTATACATTTTCTACCTAAAGTTAAATAATATTCAATTCACAACTAATATCGACGGTAAAAAGCGAAACTACTGTAACCCCCTCATATAAGTTATATGCGGGTTACAGCATTTTCGCTTTTTACCGTCGATATGTCTATTAGTTCGATATATCAAATTGTATGAAACTAAGATAAATTAAAAAGGATTGCCTACATTGTTAATCTAAAAATAACAATGAAACATTCCTATTAAAACTTAATAATACTGGACTTTAGTTTAGCTACTTAACAAATAAGAATTTTCGTTTTCATAAATAAACTACATATGAGATACAAAAATGTCTTTCATTCATATAATTAAACCAAACTAGCCAGCTTCACTTAGCATTGTGATTTTTTAAAAATGGCTACGCGTGTTAAAATCTGCTTAACCATTTACATTTAACAATCACAATACTATTTTTATCATGTTAATGTAAACATTAATATGATGATAATTAATATATCACCAAGAAAAATATGACGAATGAGTTAATTTTTATAAAATGAGTTGAACACAAAGTGCACTATTATATAAATCGTGACTCTCATTCCAAGATAGATTCCTTCGTTTTGAATGCGAGCATGTGGCCAGGAAATTATTGTTCTTTAACTAAAAAGATTAATTTAAAGAAGGGAAATAAAGGTTGTATTTGTATTAAACCAAAACCACCTTGCTTATATGGTGTTGTTAGTGGCAAATGTATGTGTAGGTTTTAAGAATAACTTTGAACTTATACAACTCATTTTAATCTTCGACTAGGCTATAAAAACTGGGTTTCAAAATACAATAAACAAAATAGGAACAGCACCAACATAATTTTTGGAATTATTAATCACAATTTTTATGACTAATCCACTCTATGGTAGGTAGGTAGGGGGGGTAAGGTATTAAAACAATATTATAATTATATTTAGTTGAATAAAATAAATGTTCGAAATAACGTTTCAGTTATCTATTTGCGTAGCATCCCTGCTACCATTGACATCAGTTATATTATTTCGCACTTCCAGTAACAAATAATTTTAAGTGTAAAATAACACATTCAAATAGGTTCTCAGTTATATTTTAGTGTATTCCTATTTTATATGAAAAGTGATAGGAATCTAGTAGCAAAAGAAAAGAATTTGTTTTAACGGAAAAACTAAAACCTTAAATGCGGTACATATAGAGGAAACAGGTCTCTGCATAATACTTAAATAATTGTTATGAAAATTTCAATTAATTATAATTTTATTCTTAACTGAACTTGCGAAATGCCAACTACACACCCCATGACCTTAACAATTTTAACACATTTACTGCCATGTCAATCACCGGTGACCGATAAATAATATTTTATTATTGTGTCTGGATTGTTGGCAGTAAAAGAGTTAATACTATATTTATATAAATTTCACTTTGAATAAACAATTATATTAATTTGGCTTTGGATTTCGTACATATTTTTCTGCTATTGTTAAGTAAATTGTTTAGAAATTGCATTAGTAATCAATGAGTTTAGTTCTCATTCACGATTGATATTGGTTTTTAATTAAAAATTTCTACATTTTTTCTACACAATTGTTATCATTCAATTTTCACCTATACAACTGTACCCTCAGAGTCATTTGTGTTCTCAAATTTATTGTAAAGGTGACAGTAAGTCGAAAAACAAAGTTTAAAAATACATGTTTTTTATTTATCACATGAGTAGCTAATGCATTTTCTAAATTTTACTCAGTAACAATCGATTTGTAATTCCAACCTACAAATCTATGCCATTTGTCGTCACACCGTCAAATGAGCACCCTATATCCTTATATATCTACACTTAAAACACGCTTTATATTTTAAAAACCCATTTTAAAATTACGACTAAGCACTCGCTAAGAATAGAAGACAGCAAAGTTAAACGTATACCCCACAAGAAGTAAACTTATTATTTACATTAAAAATGTAAAGGCAAGATATCATTGGTCGGACGATAGCTGTTTTTCTCCATCACATACAATTAAACATAAAGTGAGGCATTAAAAATTATAACTACTACATAATGTTGAAATTAAAATTTCGAATTCATGATTTTATACATTTCTATCGATCTTCATGTTTTAAATTGTGCGTATATTAAACACATTCATCTATTTCAACCATATAAATTAGCAATGGTCTTTTTTCATTATACCTATAAATAAAACCGAACTATTATAAACATTAGGATAATATAACTTACAATCAACGGTGTCTATCACTGTTCCAACGTTTTAAAACTGTCACACCCACTATGTAAAGCTAATTCTCGTCAGGGCGACCGCATCGACCGCTGAGGTAGTGACGCGTCGGCCATTCCGTGGCAGTAGACGCCATCTTGTGACAGTAGACGTTTAACTTCGAAATCCGGCGCGCCTTTTGCATTTGTGTACTACCGACGCCGATGCGCACTATCAGAAGCGCCGTGTCGCCGCGCTATATAAAAGAGGAATATGTTTGAATAAAAAATTTTGTAGGTGAAGATTTAGATAAACCATAAACTAACTAGATTCATAATGACGAAGAAATATCAACGAAAAATGTCCTAGCCGCTTGACACCTGTTATGTTTTAAGTCATAAAGTTCATAGCACGAGCATACTACGATGTCACTATGACATGTAGCGAGCGACGTGATTATGAATGAAAATTTTGCTCAACTGACAGATGGGCACAATTTTGCCGCGAACACTTTTTGAGTGAGATTGCGCGTCTAATTAGTTTATTGTTTATCTAAGACTAGCGACCCGCACGGATGCAATGGTGATATAACGTAATAGGCAAGCTCCCGTCTCCCCGGTCGGCCGGTACCGCCGCAAAAGCTACATAGCGCAATTTTGAATCTGTAATATCTTCGAAAATATTCATTTAAACCATATGCTGTAAAGGGACATATATGTCTATATTAAATCAACAATGTGTCAATGGTATTTAATTGAATAAGGATTAATGCTTTATTGGTTAAAATCACTTCGAAAATTTACTATTATTTGTTGAAGAAAGTAAATGACATTTTGGGATATCCATAAGATATCCCTTATGGATATCCCACAATGTCATTTACTACCATCGCGGAGTTTTCTGTAGACTTTTTTAATGTATACAATACTTAGTACATTATTTTGATAAATCTCGTAGGGTTCAGCCTACCTTTGTAAAGTAAGCGGCATAAATTAAATTATTTACGACATCGGATTAGAAACCTCAAAAATAACAGTATTTCTCCACTATTTAATTAATGTTATTATACATATAAACCTTCTTCTTGAATTACTCGATCTATTAAAAAAAACCGCATCAAAATCCGATGCGTAGTTTCAAAGATTTTTATTTCTTTGTTTTGTTTTTGTTTTTTTTTTCTTTTCATTGTTTTATAATATGTAGTGATCTAAGATAGTTACTTACCGAGACCGCAACACACAGCGACCGGCGTGCTCTTGCCCTATTCCCGTTTCTTGCCCTTCTTCTTGCCGACGCGTTTGCTGTAATTCTGCGCGAGCGCGTTCACTATCGACACCACGAAATACACAACCATCGCCAGTACAAACTTTTCCAACAACGCCGACAACATTGATCCCTGTTTCTCCTGGGGCGATGTGCCGTCGCTTTTGTGCAGACGCGCCTTTTGGTTGCGCAGGAATTCGAGCAGTGGCTCTTCTAGTTTTGGACCGATGAACGGTATCCTCTCCACCCAGGTTAGGACTTGACTGCAAAATTAAAGAGAGTAGATATTATCTAAAAAAAGAAATAAAGTTTTTTTAGAGTTACGGGCTTACAAAACTCAGTAATGGCACATTGGGGTGGATTTACGCATGAGTGTCCCACCTTGGAGTTTTCAATGATTAGGTCAATTATTTATTACGTCAGGCATTTAAGGGGGGAGATTTCCATTCTTATTTCATGTGTGCGATATCATAAAAATATAGATTTATTTTTGGAGAGTCGGCTAGTGCAAATCGCCTTACGTAATAAATAAAAGGCTCTGAATCTTTTATGTAACGCCATCTCTAGGAGACGTCAACACATTTTCAATTGTATCTCGATTCCCTTTAGCGAAAATACATGGCTCAAATAAAACTACTTTTGTTCTCAACTCACCCGACCAAAGTCTCATTAAACGCTACGATGAAAACATCTTCTGTATGTGCATCTTGATGACCGCCTTCCCGATGACAGTGGCGCCGAAGAACGTCCAGAATGGCACTAGGAAGTGGCCGGAGGTCAACCCGGCTAGATCGAACAGCGGGTTGGGTACCGAGGCACATGCTAATATACCCGCGAAACCAACACGCTGCACTAGCTTTTGGACCATCACTTTGGCACTGCAATTAATTAATTATATATTTACTTAATAAGTAACACGCGGCTACACTGGGCTTTAGTTTGTTGACCAACTATTCAAAGTGGCATACTAATATCCTTATATATAACCTGCGGAACAAGCTATTCTCCCGCTGTAAAACATAACCTAAAATCGCTTCGTTAAGACACGTCAATATATAAAAAAGCGTATTAGATAGAAGCGTATATATAGGCTAAAAATACAAGAGTTTTTAGTTCGCCTATGTATTTTGCTTATTACATCAGCTACCTGCCAAAAACGTGCCAAATCAATCTTCGAAAACATAGTTTTGGCTTCTTTTATTTGTACGAAGCCCTTAAAGAGTATTTTACATTCAATAAAATTATAATTGACTTATCATCTGCCCTGAGAAAATATAAACTCTAATGCTTAGTTTGGGGCTAGATAGCGTTGTGTGAATGTATTTATTTGATTTTTTATTTTTACAGTAATTTCCAGCGAGTCTTCGACCATTTATTTGACGATCCATTTGGTGTAGCGGTTGACACGCGGCTGCAATACCAAGGGTTACGACGGGTTCGATACCGGTCAGTACAAAATTTGTGTGCATGAACATGTCTTTGTGTTGTAATGGTCAGGTGTTTTCTATGTATATATGATGTATTTACAAAAAATTATATAAGTATGTTTATCCGTTATTTAGTACCCATAATACGGGCTCCACGCTTAACTTGGGGTAGATGGCGCTGTGTGAATGTCCGTGGATATTATTATTATTCCCATTCGGCTCGTATTCTAAAACGAGACGAATGGGATAACGCTATTTGTCGTATAGAGCCCATCCCTTTCTCACTCTACTTAAGTGAAGATCAACGCTTGAGTCTCGTTTTTAGAACACGGGCCTAATACCATTTATACGTTATCGAGCTCCTTTGACATAGATAGATAGAAAGATAAAATTATTTATTGCACACACACATTTACAGAAATTCACAGTAATAAACAAAAACGCAATTTAGGCGGTCTTATCGCTTGAAGCGATTTCTTCCAGACAACCTCACAGGCACAAAAAAATTTAGAATTTCCGATGAAAAACAATGTTTATAATAACATTGTTTTTCATCGGAAATTCTAAATTTTTTAAGTGATACATACCGTCCTGTAGTAGAGTCGTCGTTGGCCGTAAGCTCAGCCACCCCGCCCCCGGACAGCCTCGCCGCCCGAGCCATGAAGTACGGCGGCAACTCGCCTAACGCCGTGCCGATACCCCACATCATCGACTCCACGCGGACCTTCGACATTATGTTCCATATCGTCACCGGGTTGTTCGGATCGATGTCCGCGGGGACACACGATGCTGGAATGGACACAAGAACAGCGGGGTTACTACCATCTCTTATAACTGTATTACAGTAATATTACTTCGCCTTTTCTGGTACAAAAATGCTGACGTGTCATTATAGTAACACTGTTTTAAGAGAAGAGATGTATATTCTTAATGCCGGTGATAGTTGAATGTAAGAATAATTTTATATTTGAATATTTCAGACGACCCATTTGGTGTTGCGGTTGAGACGTCGACTGCAGCACCAAGGGTTCCGGATTGATTCCCGGGTAGTACAAACATTTGTGTGCATGAAAATGTCTGTTTGTAATGGTTGAGGTGTTTTCTACGTATAATGTATTTACAAAAAAATATATAAGTATGTTTATCCGTTGTTTAGTACCTATAATACAGGCTTCACGCTTACCTTGGGGCTAGATTGCGCTGTGTGAATGTCAGTGGATATTTATTTATTTCACTTCAAACATTGTTTTCTTTTTTTTTTTGTCATGAGTGTACAGGACGATCGGGACGCTCGCCTGATGGTAAGTCATTGTAGGAGGCCAATTGGTGCCAGATATCCCGGTCCTCCGCTTTTCTCATCCAGCCTCCACCAGCGACCCTTCCCAAGTCGTCGGTCCATCGGGCCGGAGGGCGTCCTACACTACACAAAAGTGCATAACACTCCTGTTTCACGGGACTATATCTGGCACTGCGGTGGTACCTACCTAGACAACTCAGTATCGAGTCTACCACCTAGTGTTGTAACAAGTTATCACCAAGTTGTTAACTTGTTATACCAAAAATGTGTTAACGAAATACGAGATCTAAATTAAATAACTAATAATAACTGAAGAATTCAAACAGAAAATGAAACAAGATCGACTATAAACATGTTTGTTTTATATTAAAATATAAAGTTCAGAGTGAGTTGTCAATGTTAATATTATATATAGATTCTATTATACTTGATTGATGTAAGTAACATCAAGTATTTTATACGAAAAGCATAATGAGAATAAGAAGTATGCTTAATTACAGCAGACTAAGGCAAAATATTACTTTTGATTACAAAGATGAGATTAATTTCCCAGTAGCAACATTTGTCACGCAAGATAACTTTATCGGCCGCAATTAATTGTTAACTCACTATTACGCATGACTAAATATTTCAATGGCATTGTTCGTTTTATAAAACACAGTATACTATTGTGTGTGAAGGTAATATTATTACATCTACTATCTACGTGGTAGACTCGGCAATGGGTCGTCTATGTAGGTAGCTCCGTCCCCCATAATATCCTAAGCCGAGGTTCATGTCACTCTGGGACCCCTTAGGCTCGTTGCATATATTTTTTGGATGAGAGCCATCCGCGTTCGCCAATTGCATCGCTACATACGGCCCAGTAAGTCATACCGAAAAAAAAACTTGGTCGGGCGTATAACTTACCATCAGGTGACCGTCCTGTACAATTTTAACTATAAAATAATATTTAATAATGTAAAACTCACTCATTAGGGTACGGCGGTTGCGGAAAATTAAGGGCGTTACATTCGTACGCGGCAAGAGTGACGCGCGCTATATGCGGCCCCAAGTACAGCAGGAACGTGTGGAGACCTGTGCCTAGGCCCACGGAACTGCACACGCCTAACACCACCCACCATCCCCACCACGCCAGGGTTCCCACCACCACCTGATAACAAAAATCATCGTTATAATGTTTAAGTGCAGTAACACTGGTTAACCCTTTGAAAAAACGGTCGGCATGTCTATTTTCTATTTTGTGTGGATTCCTGGCGATCAATGGGTTGATGAGAGGAAGACCTTTAAACCTCTTTGTCAGGGGTCCGTATAATTTATTCCTTGATTAGGAAAAGACGCGCCTTTCAAAGAGTATGCCGATTGGTCAATAGCAATTTCCTCGCTCTGAAATGCGTCTTTTGCACAAGTGTATTAGTCATCATCATCAGCTCATTAGACGACCCCACCGAGGGGCACGAGCCTACCCGTAGCGTGGCGTGATTTGAACCTCAGCCCTCCCGGTAGAAGGGCGAATGTCCACACCATTGAGCCTCCGACGCTCTTTAAGTACTAATTAACGAATTAATGCTCGAGGTTAGATGCATTTTCGTGGATGAACCATGGTGGCACGACGGCATAGTGCTTTATGGACCAGTGTGGTAATTAGGTTTAATACTGTAATTTGTTAAGCTGTAGGCTAGTTAAGCCAACAGGTCAGACTAGGGTTTGAAACGACTCATATTGGACCATATAGTTCATAAGAGGCAAATGTTGTCTATAGTCTACATATACTTACATGAACATATTGCTGATGTGGTCCGCTTATGTAGTAGGACACCACTGTGCCTGCTGTTACCAATATAATAGATAACGCCAGCACCTTGTACGCAAGTAACCTGCAGATATAACAAAAACTTAGTAAGAAGTGAAAAAATCTAAGACTACTTTGGTACGGAAGATTGTCCTGTCGTCAGAACTTTGGGTCGGAGCTCGGAGGGCGTACTAAGCTGATCTTTATCTGCTTAAGTTAAACTATGGTTTTAAATGGGTCACTATGGTGTTTTATCAAAATTGTAGATACGAGTATGTATGTAGACATATGTATAGAATCAAAAATTGTTTATTATTTCCTGAATAATGTTACAATTATAATATGTCGGAATCCCCTTTTAAGCAGAAATTGCCTGTACCAGGGGATTCCGCTCCTTCACAAATGCAGTACATATAACATTGAGCAAATACCCTAAAATAAAAAATGTTTTCAGGTAATAGAATGCTGCCAAATATCAAGTTACAACTATCTCAAAACCGCCTATCAATAGGTCGTACTGTCTTTTAGGGTTTTGTTTGAGGTTTGACAACATTAAAAGGTTTAGATTAAAAAAACACAAAATTTCCAATAAAAAAATAATATGAAGATATTAAGAGCAAACAAATAGATGTTCCTATGTACNCAGCGGGTTGGGTACCGAGGCACATGCTAATATACCCGCGAAACCAACACGCTGCACTAGCTTTTGGACCATCACTTTGGCACTGCAATTAATTAATTATATATTTACTTAACAAGTAACACGCGGCTACACTGGGCTTTAGTTTTGTTGACCAACTATTCCAAAGGTGGCATACTAATATCCCTTATATATAACCTGCGGAACAAGCTATTCTCCCGCAGTAAGACATAACCTAAAATCGCTTCGTTAAGACACGTCAATATATAAAAAAGCGTATTAGATAGAAGCGTATATATAGGCTAAAAATACAAGAGATTTTAGTTCGCCTATGTATTTTGCTTATTACATCAGCTACCTGCCGAAAACGTGCCAAATCAATCTTCGAAAACATAGTTTTGGCTTCTTTTATTTGTACGAAGCCCTTAAAGAGTATTTTACATTCAATAAAATTATAATTGACTTATCATCTGCCCTGAGAAAATATAAACTCTAATGCTTAGTTTGGGGCTAGATAGCGTTGTGTGAATGTATTTATTTGATTTTTTATTTTTACAGTAATTTCCAGCGAGTCTTCGACCATTTATTTGACGATCCATTTGGTGTAGCGGTTGACACGCCGGCTGCAATACCAAGGGTTACGACGGGTTCGATACCCGGTCAGTACAAACATTTGTGTGCATGAACATGTCTGTTTGTAATGGTCTGGGTGTTTTCTATGTATAATATGTATGTATTTACAAAAAAAAATTATATAAGTATGTTTATCCGTTATTTAGTACCCATAATACGGGCTCCACGCTTAACTTGGGGTAGATGACGAATGGGATAACGCTATTTGTCGTATAGAGCGCCATCCCTTTCTCACTCTACTTAAGTGAAGATCAACGCTTGAGTCTCGTGTTAGAACACGGTTCTAATACTATTTATACGTTATCGAGCTCCTTTGACATAGATAGATAGAAAGATAAAATTATTTATTGCACACACACATTTACAGAAATTCACAGTAATAAACAAAAATGCAATTTAGGCGGTCTTATCGCTTGAAGCGATTTCTTCCAGACAACCTCACAGGAACAAAAAAATTTAGAATTTCCGATGAAAAACAATGTTACTATAAAAGTGATACATACCGTCCTGTAGTAGAGTCGTCGTTGGCCGTAAGCTCAGCCACCCCGGCCCCGGACAGCCTCGCCGCCCGAGCCATGAAGTACGGCGGCAACTCGCCTAACGCCGTGCCGATACCCACATCATCGACTCCACGCGGACCTTCGACATTATGTTCCATATCGTCACCGGGTTGTTCGGATCGATGTCCGCGGGACACACGATGCTGGAATGGACACAAGAACAGCGGGGTTACTACCATCTCTTATAACTGTATTACAGTAATATTACTTCGCCTTTTCTGGTACAAAAATGCTGACGTGTCATTATAGTAACACTGTTTTAAGAGAAGAGATGTATATTCTTAATGCCGGTGATAGTTGAATGTAAGAATAATTTTATATTTGAATATTTCAGACGACCCATTTGGTGTTGCGGTTGAGACGTCGACTGCAGCACCAAGGGTTCCGGATTCGATTCCCGGGTAGTACAAACATTTGTGTGCATGAACATGTCTGTTTGTAATGGTTGAGGTGTTTTCTATGTATAATGTATTTACAAAAAAATATATAAGTATGTTTATCGTTGTTTAGTACCTATAACAGGCTTCACGCTTACCTTGGGGCTAGATTGCGCTGTGTGAATGTCAGTGGATATTTATTTATTTCACTTCAAACATTGTTTTCTTGTTTTTTTTTTGTCATGAGTGTACAGGACGATCGGGACGCTCGCCTGATGGTAAGTCATTGTAGGAGGCCAATTGGTGCCAGATATCCCGGTCCTCCGCTTTTCTCATCCAGCCTCCACCAGCGACCCTTCCCAAGTCGTCGGTCTATCGGGCCGGAGGGCGTCCTACACTACACAAAAGTGCATAACACTCCTGTTTCACGGGACGATATCTGGCACTGCGGTGGTACCTAGACAACTCAGTATCGAGTCTACCACCTAGTGTTGTAACAAGTTATCACCAAGTTGTTAACTTGTTATACCAAAAATGTGTTAACGAAATACGAGATCTAAATTAAATAACTAATAATAACTGAAGAATTCAAACAGAAAATGAAACAAGATCGACTATAAACATGTTTGTTTTATATTAAAATATAAAGTTCAGAGTGAGTTGTCAATGTTAATATTATATATAGATTCTATTATACTTGATTGATGTAAGTAACATCAAGTATTTTATACGAAAAGCATAATGAGAATAAGAAGTATGCTTAATTACAGCAGACTAAGGCAAAATATTACTTTTGATTACAAAGATGAGATTAATTTCCCAGTAGCAACATTTGTCACGCAAGATAACTTTATCGGCCGCAATTAATTGTTAACTCACTATTACGCATGACTAAATATTTCAATGGCATTGTTCGTTATATAAAACACAGTATACTATTGTGTGAAGGTAATATTATTACATCTACTATCTACGTGGTAGACTCGGCAATGGGTCGTCTATGTAGGTAGCTCCGTCCCCCATAATATCCTAAGCCGAGGTTCATGTCACTCTGGGACCCCCGTAGGCTCGTTGCATATATTTTTTGAAATGAGAGCCATCCGCGTTCGCCAATTGCATCGCTACATGCGGCCCAGTAAGTCATACCGAAAAAAAAAACTTGGTCGGGCGTATAACTTACCATCAGGTGACCGTCTGTACAATTTTAACTATAAAATAATATTTAATAATGTAAAACTCACTCATTAGGGTACGGCGGTTGCGGAAAATTAAGGGCGTTACATTCGTACGCGGCAAGAGTGACGCGCGCTATATGCGGCCCCAAGTACAGCAGGAACGTGTGGAGACCTGTGCCTAGGCCCACGGAACTGCACACGCCTAACACCACCACCATCCCACACCACGCCAGGGTTCCCACACCACCTGATAACAAAAATCATCGTTATAATGTTTAAGTGCAGTAACACTGGTTAACCCTTTGAAAAAACGGTCGGCATGTCTATTTTCTATTTTGTGTGGATTCCTGGCGATCAATGGGTTGATGAGAGGAAGACCTTTAAACCTCTTTGTCAGGGGTCCGTATAATTTATTCCTTGATTAGGAAAAGACGCGCCTTTCAAAGAGTATGCCGATTGGTCAATAGCAATTTCCTCGCTCTAAATGCGTCTTTTGCACAAGTGTATTAGTCATCATCATCAGCTCATTAGACGACCCCACCGAGGGGCACGAGCCTACCCGTAGCGTGGCGTGATTCGAACCTCAGCCCTCCCGGTAGAAGGGCGACTGTCCACACCATTGAGCCTCCGACGCTCTTTAAGTACTAATTAACGAATTAATGCTCGAGGTTAGATGCATTTTCGTGGATGAACCATGGTGGCACGACGGCATAGTGCTTTATGGACCAGTGTGGTAATTAGGTTAATACTGTAATTTGTTAAGCTGTAGCTAGTTAAGCCAACAGGTCAGACTAGGGTTTGAAACTCATATTGGACCATTATTCATAAGAGGCAAATGTTGTCTATAGCCTGTCATATACTTACATGAACATATTGCTGATGTGGTCCGCTTATGTAGTAGGACACCACTGTGCCTGCTGTTACCAATATAATAGATAACGCCAGCACCTTGTACGCAAGTAACCTGCAGACAACAAAAACTTAGTAAGAAGTGAAAAAATCTAAGACTACTTTGGTACGGAAGATTGTCCTGTCGTCAGAACTTTGGGTCGGAGCTCGGAGGGCGTACTAAGCTGATCTTTATCTGCTTAAGTTAAAATGGTTTTAAATGGGTCACTATGGTGTTTTATCAAAATTGTAGATACGAGTATGTATGTAGACATATGTATAGAATCAAAAAATCAAAAATTGTTTATTATTTCCTGAATAATGTTACAATTATAATATGTCGGAATCCCCTTTTAAGCAGAAATTGCCTGTACCAGGGGATTCCGCTCCTTCACAAATGCAGTACATACAACATTGAGCAAATATCCTCAAATAAACAATGTTTTCAGGTAATAGAATGCTGCCAAATATCAAGTTACAACTATCTCAAAACCGCCTATCAATAGGTGGTACTGTCTTTTAGGGTTTTGTTTGAGGTTTGACAACATTAAAAGGTTTAGATTAAAAAAACACAAAATTTCCAATAAAAAAATAATATGAAGATATTAAGAGCAAACAAATAGATGTTCCTATGTACATTATAATTGCGTGAAATACAATCATTGATTTAGGTAAATGATGGTTGGAATGTGGAATAAGGTTTTAGGTACTTGGACAGCGATCCGACAGTACTTTGCAAAAATAGTAAGGCTTTAATCACATTCCTTCTCTATTTTTCATATAAGAGTGATTGAAAATTGTTTACTTTATAGAAAAACTGTTAACATTTGAAAGCCAATGACGCCTTAAGCGCCATATACAATAGACTTTATTGTGCCTGGTTTTTCAGATGTGTCTGGAATCTCGGCGTTTAGTTGGTTAATTGGTTGTATGTAAACTACAACTTTGTATCTTAGTTTACTGTTGTTGCGTCAACGACCTCGTGGATTAGTCATTATATGTGAATTCCCGTTTCCGAGACGACCTTGAGGTTATCAGAAACAAGTTATCATTGTCCATTACCCTGTTCAATACCTATCTACCTATATTTTATTATCCAGGGTTAATATCAATCATAATTTATTTTTATTATATATATAAAACGCTTTAAATTACAATCACATAGAGTAGCTTTTAAAAGACTTTTTTAATCGGTTGATTTTCAAAGTTTTATGAAAATAAATCAACCTATTAAGAAAGGCCTATTATGTAATTGTTTTCGAAAAGGGTCCCCGGTTTTTGCTTTTCTTATCCAAGACAGATAGTTTCATGGAGAAGATTTTCATAGGATAGATTACATTTGACTTTCGTTAGTGTTCTTTAAAGACCTAAATATAATAAAGACATTTAGATTCCATTTAAATATATATTTTTTTACCTTTTATTATCAACCACATTCTGCTCATTATTTTAACTTTTTTTTAGTAGTGAACTTTATTTCTGTGGTGTTACTAGGTACTCTTGTACCAAAACCTGTCTAGAGCAAATTGTCAGGTCACAAGACTGCAAACATACCTCTGTAGACCAGTGGAGATCAATATGAGCAGCTCCCGGAAGAAATACTCTAGTGTGATGAGGGGTCGCCTCCATAGCACCAGGCTGTCGCTGTCCATCGGGATAGCTTTACTCCTGGAATAAGATCATACACAAATATTTTAAGTAATTAGAAATACACAATATATTTTATTAAAAATATATACAATTAAAATGTCTTTCCCGCTCTCCAGATTTCTCGGTTCTGCTTTCCTAATCCCGCCTCCACATAATTTATTTCATAAGTAGTCGGTTCATAGTGACGACCCATTTGGTGAAGTGTTTGAGACTTCATCTACTACACTAAGGTTCCGGGTTCGATCCCCGGGCAGTACATACATGTGTGTGCATGAACATGTCAGTTTGTATTGATCTGGCCGTTATCTAAGTATAATATGTATGTATTTCCAAAAAAAAGAAATATATTTATCCGTTGTTTGGTACCCGTAAAGCTAAGCTAAGCTTCACCCTTAACTTGGGGCTAGGTGGTGTTGTGTGAATGTCAGTGGATATTCATAATCCATGGGGTGGGAAGGTGTTCTACACTACGCTAATCAAAAGCAACAAAAAAACCTTATATCTAATCTTAAGCAAGCCTATTTCACACACACACACACACACAGAATTGTACATTATTTTTTGCTCTACATACATTTATAATAATATGTTAATAACGGTATGTTGTAAATTGCATGTGAAAGTAAACATCGCAGTTCGCACATACAGACATTCGCTGTGTACGAATGGAGTTTACGACATTACCAAGTGATTACATTTCTATAAGCTCAATAGACATACAGAATAACAGTTGGATAATAATATTATATAGCATTACACGAATTACCTATGATATTAAATTATCATATTACGTTTTACGAGAGTAAGTAAATGTCATTCCTACACCTAAAGCGTTATTTACCTAAGACCATTAAGTCATCATCATCAGCTCATTAAACGTCCCCAACGAGGGGCACGAGCCTACTTGTACGCGGGTGTATATGTGGGCCTTAATCGCCTACGCGGGCCCAGTGTGGATGGGCCAACATCACGCACAATCTTTGAATCTCTTCACAGGCGTGCGCAGGTTTTCTCACGATGTTTTCCTTCGCCATTAGAGCGTCGGATAACGTGTACATAATTTGAAAATTGGATTACACATTGGTACGTGGCTGGATTTGAACCTGCGCCCACCCGGTAGGAAGGCAACAGTCCACACTATTGAGCGACCGATGCTCTCGAGTTTTACGTAACTACTTTAATCTCACCAATTTCTTTCGTCTTAACAGATACTAAGAACGGTATTGGATGTTTGGACATCATCATTATCCCACCAAAACCATTTCATGTAAAATGTTGCCAAGACGACCACATAAGGTTTGCCCTGTGAAAAAGATATCAGATCACAAGCAGAGCCAAGCTTCTGAATCTTCCCAGCCTAACTTTGCCGACCCTAACAACAAATTGTGCATACTAGTCAATATGAAAGGCGAAACGGCAATCGCTATCGTTGTGGAGGTGATACGAATATTTAGTTTCTGATCTTAAGTCAGTAACGAAACAGCCGACCCACGATACATTAAAATAATAGTTCACCTGATCTCCTTCGGGTGAGGATGGTGCAGTCCGTTGCGCGGGCGCTGCTCGGCGTCAGCTTGCACGGCCGCTGCCAGCTTATAGTACCCGAGACGGGCGAGCTACATAACAAAACATTACGTTATAATCTTATACATAGACAGGCACGAATACTAAGAAAGTAAGTAATTGGTATATTCATTATAGACCTATCCATTTGAAGTTGGATTATAATTAATTGCTATTAAAATAAATTAAACCGACGTGGAAAGAAAGGCAAATAAGCAAATACGCCTTCAATCAACTAAACAAACAATGTTTCATTATTTATATTCAGAACGTGGAATTTTCGTTATAGTAAGTAAGTAAAATACTCCTACTTAAAGATTTACTAGACAAGGTAATGATTTTATCACTTAGTAGTACCTAGTTCATTTTAGGATTTATTTATTACCAAGCCTTATCTATTCGTCAATTTGTAGGTACATAATGATTCTGGAATAAATAATACAATGTATCAACAGGTAAGGGAATTACTTATCTCAGCCATGTAAAATTACCTAAAATAACCCCTAGTAATAATAACATCATATTCTTCGTTTAACTTTTATGTGAACCAAAATTCAATAGAAAAGTTCTATCTGAAATCTAAATATGAAAGTTATTGGCTTGGAAAATAAACAAGAATTATCGCTGGTGTATCCGCTAATTCCCTGTATTCTATCACTGTCGACTTTTCAAATAAGCAGACACAAAATTACCCAACTATAAACTTTACATAAAAGGTCAACTAGGTCTTAAATCAATCAAAGTTCCGATTGCATTTGTCGTGACTGTGGAATGGTATATTTCAACAACAGTTTCAACATTTCAGTAAACGGTGTTTTGGAAAACAGCCATCTTGCCTGAAACTTGTCGAGTGACGCTATTAAATTTGAAAGTGGAGATGTTTAAAAATCAACAAGTTGCAAGAATTGACAAGGCATAATTATCATTTACTAATGTTAATCGAATACAATTGTTTATACGTCACGGGATGTATATTAACGCCAGTATCAAACCTATTCTGGGATAACCCTTTCGCAGCCGAATCAAGCTTTATCTGCTCGACTATCATGAATTTTTGCCAAAGAGTAAACCCGACTCAGCAATGTGATATACAGTAAAATTCTAATAATATAAATACAAAAGTTCCAATACTAATTTTGAATCGAGGATAACTTAATCGGTCGACTATTTATTTACACTTTTAAATAGTACGCTCGTAGGTTTTTACTCTTTTTTTACTATAGCCAATTAAGTTTATGATAATTCAAACCGCCAGCAACGGCACCGGTCCGAGTTGCTTCTAATTAGAAGAGCCCAGCAAAATACAGAATGAAACATTTAGCACAATAAGCAGATATTTGAAGTATGGAGAAGGTTATCAATATCACGCTTTTAGTATCAGATTTAACTTAACCATAAACATAAAACAGAATGTGAGCAAAATGCCGATTATCTTTACACAAATGTTATTAAAACAGTATACCACCGAGCTACTAATATAGGTAACTAAGTACTCAGCACCAATGCTAATCACAATTAAATTAAAATGTGAGAGTCATCACGTCAGTCACTGGCGAGTTTCTATGGCACGTATCGCACACCGCCAATTTGTGAGACATGTAGAGCATGTAAAGTATTAGGTATCTGTATATAGTAAACACGGCAGTACGTGAAAATTATAATAAATACCTATTATATTAGTGTGTGTACAATCACACACACGATTACTCAATGTATGTAAATTGAGTAATAATGTTTGGTATAATCATCATCATCAGCTCATTAAACGTCCCACCGAGGCACGAGCCTACCCGTATAGGGTATTAGGCCTTAGTCGTCCACGCGGGCCCAGTGCGGATGGACGACTTCACACACCACCTTCGAATCTCTTCGCAGGCCGTGCATGAAGGTTTCCTCACGATGTTTCCTTCACCGTAAGAGGTTCGGATAACGTACATATATTGTTCGAAAATTCGAAAATACATTGTACGTGTCGGGATTGAACCTCAGCCCCCGTAGGAAGGCGACAGTCCGCACCACTGAGCCACCGACGCTCTTGTATAGGTATAGTGAATTGATTATGAAAGATCTGTTATCTGGAGAGACCAGGCGCAGGACAGTATCACGGAAACCATACAACAGTTATTGGTTTCCTTATCACTGCATCTGGTGTTGGGCAGACGTAAAATACTATCAAGCGAGATACAATGCCAGTCAATCAGGAAAGTAGCTTGCATGAAGTTGCTGGCAACTGGCATAGCGTATCCATTTGCAAGTATACTGCCATGAAAGTTGTGTCCTTGCATGCCAGTATTCCCATCGCGTATACACAGGACAGTTCGTGAGAGTCTAACTATCCTTGCGCGCCAAAAATGGATAACAATCACAGGGAATTAAAAAAAAATGTATGTAACTAGCAATTGAATGTGTAGTTAAATTAATATGGATAAAAAAGAAGAAGGTTTGGGTACGAAATTGAATAGAAGGAAGAATGAAGATCAAGTAGTAATCTGCTTAAAAAATTGCGTGATGAAGATCCTGATGGTACAGGAACCAGGTACCATTTAAGAATACAAAAAAATAATCAACAAAACTAAAAAACCAAACGAGACAGGTAATGGCATGCCCGTAGCTGTCGCGTCTGTTCACACATGCCAGTTTGGAAACCCCCCGCGTACCCGCCCATAACGGGCATGCAAGTAAATCAAATGTTGAGCTAGCTACTTGTGTGCCCGTAACCGGCATGCCAGTTAGCGTATACACATGACAGTGGCTGGCACCTGCAAGGAGCTGGTATGCTAGTTAGCAAGTTACGAGTACTTACGTCTGGTCTCGTTCACTTACTTCGATCACCTAGCATACAAATTTAAAAAAACCTTACTATATACTAACAGAGTCAACTAAATAATAAGATAAGGTTATCTGCACCCAAAAGCATCTGACATTTAGTGAAAAGTCAAATATGAAGAATGTTTGGTTTTCTTACGTAACCAACAACATTGTCAGCACTTTTCCGACACATCCACTCAGATCCAAACTGGTGTGAAATGCATAAAAAATATGCATGACAGAATAAACACAGGATTACGAGAGAGAGGCAGCTTCGGCCAATTACTGCCATGTGTACCAAGTTTCAAAGGCATTGTGTTGCGGTTGAGACGTCGACTGCAACACCAAGGGTTCCGGGTTCGATCCCCGGGCAGTACAAACATTGTGTGCATGAACATGTCTGTTTGTAATGATCTGGGTTTTCTATGTAAATATTACATATATACAAAAAAATACATAAGTATGTTCACGCTGTTTAGTACCCATAATACAGGTTCACTCTTACTTGGCTAGATGGCGCTGTGTATTGTAAAGTGCATTATAAAGTCACTGAGGGCACCCAGTAAGTTTCATTGCATTTTCAGCGCCCGGTTAAGATAAGGCTAATAAACATCCTAAATTTGTACTTCGATACCTTGTAATTATAGAAACCGAATAAATTATTTACTGTGTCATTAAGATCGTCGATAAGCGTTCTGATAGCTGTATTTACCTACTGTTTAATTTAAATTGGTAATGATGAGCATATTGTTGAATCCAATTAATTTGTATCAAAGTACGTAAACTTCTGTAAAATTCAAAATATTGTTCTTCGTTACATACATTTGTAGAATTATTAGCAGGAACAATTGTATTATAAATTTATTATAATTTATAAATTACAGATATTAATTTATAGATATTATTATTATTATAAGCATTTGATATTCTGATTGCTCAATAATAATATAAATAATAAACGCTCTATGGTGTAAAGTCGGACTTCTCTTCTTAGCTGCGAAGGCAACACACAGATATATAGAAGAATATGGTTCCTAGCAAACACACATTCAAATTTTAGCGGCCCAGAAAGCAGCCACAGAGACAGCATTATTCATGCTATCATTAGATCCCCCCGCGTGCAGATGAAAGCACTCCGGCACGATATCAGATGCATCGTATGGGCCGAACAAAAGGCTATCAATGTCCCAAATAACCGTGACGTGACCGAACATTGGATGCCGAGAGTCGCTATCATCTTATTTCTTCAAAGATCCAGCAACACCTCTGCAAATCGCTGGGAGCTATTCCTCCTAGCGGATACAGTCGGTCGATCGGCTAGGCTTGAGACGACCAGTTATTATTCGGCTTGTCTCATTAAAGCTAAATTTACTAGCTTTGCATGAGCAGAACGTTTCCAAACAGGGCGTAGTCGCCAACAGAAAAGGAAAGCGCCAAATCAGGCGTTCGAAGAACATGCGGTGAAGCACCCCATTTGGTCAAAAGGCGCTTTAGCATTGTTGCGAGCATGTACCTTCCGATACCGAAACACTTAAATAATACTGTACAAAATGTACTTATAAAGTGGAAAACAAAATTAAATAATGCCTAGACGAATTTCTTGAAAATATTAGTTCGACCGCTTTGGTTAGTGCGTGGTCATCGGTTCTGTTATATAAAATATCACAAGAAAACCAATGACACACGCACAATGTAATGAGTGCAATCAGCTGTTATTACAAGATAAGGTTTTTCTTATCACCCAGTTGACACACAAATTGTAGTTCTGAGAAGTTACGACATACACCACGATCGTAACATTTTAGATATTAGGAAGTCAAAGCTAGCAATTTACGTAAAATAATTAATATTAAATATAACTACGCAGGTAAATAACAGATCTACAAAGGGAAAACCTTCAGAGCTGATATCGGGTGGTAACAGCGTTAATTTCCGATGTCTTATACGAACTTTAACTGTTACAAGTTAAATATTGAGAAGCAATAAAATTTAAATAATAAATGGTCAACAAAATAAACTTAATATTGTAATCCACTAAGTAATACGTAAAGCTTAACAACTTTGGCGGGAAAAAAGGGATACTGACTGAAACTGACGCAGACGTCAATAAAAAGCCCAACGATTCTCATAATCACATTAACATTTCAAGTACCTTAGAAAAATTACATAAATATAACGTATAGTAAAATATTCTCTTCAAAAACATAATAATGCCAACAATGATGTAAAAAAGTATAGATTTGTGATATGCTCACAAGACAATCGAAAAAAGTGTTCCGATTGCAGTCACAGCACGCACACATACACATAATTCGAACACATTTACCTAAACAAAAGAGTACAAACTGTACTCTCTTCGGCGGTTCGTTTTTGGCACGGATGGCGTATCTACCATTATATATACAGAATATCATTGACTGCCAATAAATTACTTAACACCTTTAGTCCACTTACACTGCACTCACCACGTATACAACACGCAGTTACCCATTAAAAATTTAAGTTAAAAGTAAGATCACAACATAAAATTACTGTAAAATTGTAACATAGAACTGCATAACGTCAATAGACAACATTATTTAAACAGACAGTGAAATGGCAGTGACATCACGGCACCACGATAATGATTCACTTTCAAAAACTCTCTCTCACATTTCACTATCATCGGAGGTATGCGTGGCGGATTGACCACTCGAATGACTAACTAGTTTTATTACCTCCTTACCATTGTCATAAACTTTCTGACATAGTACTATTTGCAGATGATACATCATTGCTTTTTAACGTTAATAGAAAAAAAAAACATTTGACGATGTAAATGTGCTATCTCACAAGTAATGCATTGGTTACAGTTAATAATTTATTGCTTAACACTAAAAAACTAATTGTATAAAATTCTCATTACCTAATGTGAGGCAGGTCATCACCAGTATTAATTTGAATGACGAATGCTTAAAAATTGTTGATAGTACAGTATTTCTAGGAATTACTATAGATTCAAAACTCCAGTGGGACCTCATATTGAAGCTTTGGCAGGTAGACTTAGCTCAGCAGCGTATGCAGTTAGGAAAATAAGGCTCTTAACCGATATTGATACAGCAGATTGGTTTATTTTAGTTATTTTCATAGTATAATGTCATATGGTCTTCTGTTGTGGGGCTCAGCTGCTGATATTAACACTATATTTGTACTTCAAAAAAGAGCCATCCGAGCCATTTATAACCTTAGACCACGTGATTCACTTCGGGAAGTATTTAAAAAAATCGATATTTTAACAGTAGCGTCCAATACATTTACCATAATCTAGTTTATGTCCACAAAAATCTTCATTTGTTGAAAAAAATTGTGACGTACATAACTTTAATACTAGCAAAAAACAAACTTGCTGTCCCAAATCTTAGACTAAGTAAAGTAGGAAATCATTGTTGGAAGAGGCATAACATTCTTTAATAAAATACCACAAAATCTTGCCGAATTGCCTTTTCACCAGTTTAAATTAAAGATTAAAAAAACCCTCATGAAAAAAGGTTACTATACAATAGAAGAATATTTATCGGATAAAGATGTGTGGTCTTGCACTTAGTGTTCCAGTTACAAAATCTTTGTAATAAATTATTGTAAAGCTATTTGTAGGTAAATGACAAAACTGTAACCACTGATATAAAAAGATTAAAAGAGTAACTCGAGTTTCTTGCCGGCTCTTCTCGAAGATCCTACTTATTCCGAACCGGTGGTAGAGTCACAAAAAATATGATAATAATAACAATTGACGATTCAAAAGTATCTGTAACAGATTTATTTGAATAAAGATTTTTTTTCTTTCTTTCTTACATTTCTATTCAAGCGTAAGTATACATAATACAAATAGGTATTATAAATCTTGTATTGTTTATTCCAGCAATGTGCAATGGGGGGAATTTTACGTTTATATTCTAAGCAGATTCCAAGTTTCATAACTGTTTGCAGGTTATAGCATTATGTACCTAATAATTCGAAAGACCCTAGGCTTAGGACCCGGAAGGTGTTAATTTAGGTATCATAAAAAAGTACTTTACGATCGTATCATAGCACGGGAGTAAACTCCCGAGACCTTACAAAAGACTTCGTATTCATTCGAGCGCGCGGCATATAAGCGGTTGAAATTTACATAAAATCCGAAAATGTATTGTGTGTCGATCATTATCTTAATCATAAAATTGCTTAATACAAAAGAAAAATGCTCAGAAATTACATTAAGCAAAGATTTTAATTAATTGTTAAAACCATGCAGTCCCTAAATATTTGGAACTTCTTAATTGACCTCGACCTCGACTCGGTCCAGAAAACCGTTTCGGTTATATTTTACATTTCCGGGAGCTTCATAGAAAATATAATCAACGACATTAACAAATGAAAATTTACATTTAGCGTCACTGATTTGGTAAGTTGAATATATAATAATAAAAACTTACTGGCCGCTCAAATCTGTTTTAAGATATCCTTAGCTTCAAATTCCATTTGCAACTAACGTTCAGTCATCACTCATCACAAATTGCTAACTAAATTAATCACAAAGAACTCTGGCAAAATTGTGTATCGCGTGTCGCGATTATAAATAAAGTCTTTTGTTGTTTATTTACTTGACGCGCGTCCGCCTCCCGTTCGATATAAAATCTGACTGGTCAGATAATCGTCATAAGCGTTTGTAATTAATAAAAGTTTAGCAAAACAAAGGATTATTTGTTTACACATAGTTTGTGACGAGAAAACATTTACCTAAGTTCAGTTTCAACATTGATGGATTTTTTATTTACAAAAATTTCTACGAAATACCTACCCAGACCTGTAAATCATGTCAACTATATATTTACTATGTGAACCACCGGAGTATAATCGACACTTTGACAACCATACGATACGTTCCATCTTACCTGGCTGTCCTCCAAAACTTGATGTAGGTACCTATGACAATTTCAACCTAAAAGCTCTTGTAATAAAAACGAAATTTCTACACGTAGTTCGGTAGTACATTTTAGCGTCAATTTAAATTATTTTCTTAGTTCATAGTGACATAGTGCATTGTGAGAATATTTTTACAACAATTCAAAACATAATTTACCAAAGTATGAACCCTAAAACCTTGACACTAAAGTATATATTAAAACAGCTGACAGTTAATTTACGGAAATAGTAAAGTGGCGTGATCATTGCGTGTGACAGGCGCGTGCGCAGGTCCACTGACCTGTATTTAAACTCGACAACTAATCACACTGCTAGCAAAAAAAGTTTAAGTTGGAGTGATACATGTTAATAGTAAGATATTATGATATGTTAGGTAACTTATTGTTATTTATTATTACTTTTTAAAATAAATTTTCTACTTCTTTAGTGATGTCTGAAAAAAAGGAATCGTGTTTTAATTTATAATATATTTTAATTATCTATACATAAAAAAAATTTGGCCCCCATTTATAAACAAACTTACTTATAATAAGATTTAAGATTAATTGGGATTGAATATTTTTTCATTTTCTCTGATAAGTAAATCCTAATGGTTAAACAATAATTGTAAACCCTTTAACTGCCATGGTTGCATATATTCACAGACATACAGTTTCTATTGTGTCTGGAAACCCGGCAGTTAATCGGTTAAATTTGAAGACAAAATAGTTCTTGATAATGACGAATTATATTAATTTTGTTACTTACAAAATGCAACACAGCTATTTACTACACAATTTACATGCAAAACTAGGTTTATGTACCAAAATAAATAAAATTAGCTTTAGATCCTTGGTACCTGGTGTTTTAGGGGAAATAATTTCGAATATAAATACTGTTATTCAAGTTGGTAAATATATATTTTTTAATTTGTTTAAACAACCTCATATGCCTATATAATCATTTTGTATTTTTTTTACATTTAAAATAGTCTACAAATTTCTGAAAAAGCAGGCTATTCTTGTCTATGTACTTTGTTTCATCCAATGTGTGCAATAATTGATAGAAATGTTAATATGCCAAACGATATATGTGCCAAAAATTGTTTGCCAACATACCAGCTGTTCACAATATGTTACTTAACTGGTATTGTAAAACATATAGATTGGGAATCAATGTATTACAATAAACTAAATATGGTTTAAGTTTTTTAAGATGCTGGGACGTTGCCCTGATTAGATGTTGAAAGTTATGTGATAAAGAAATATAAGGGAGAAGAATATTCTTTAGTTAATTTATAATGTTGTGACTTGTGATGAACTAACAGAAACTATTATTTTATTTATACTTTGTTAAAAATGTAAGGTTAAACATACATATATATGTATTAATACAATTACACAAAATAAAAAGAATAAGCTTAAGAGATTAATGTCAATTTGAATTTAATTCACAAATGTTCTAATTACAAAATTCAAAATAACTAGCTGTGAAATGCAAAAATCATAAAAATGCTTATAATATTGTTAATCTACATAACTACAAGACAATGCTCTAATTATCAAAAAATAATTAAAGAGGTGCTTTTAATCATACATATTGGTTCCAAAAATTTACATTAAAACACTAAATCCTAAAAATTAATAAAAACAATTAAGCACCACAGCACAGTCGGCGAATAAATAAAAAAACAAAGCACAAAACAAACGCAAACACTTTATACCAGCTCATTTTTGTTGCCTGTTGCACGTTGGCCCCTTTTCCGGCATTCTGCTCGAAGCTGCTCTTTGCTCATGCTAGCTAACGCTTCTGACGTTAAGTTATTACGTGGTCTCCCATTGTCAGTGACAGAATTTTGCCTTGGAATCACAATAGATGATGCCTGATTCCGAGCCCGTCTTGTCCCTGCCATACTACCAGGGTATTCTCTCCTTAATTTGTATTTTCTTATACCTTAGGATTTCTTGATGTAAGTGTTGCTGCTGTATTTTTTTTGTGTATGTACTTTGATGTTTTGTTGATTAACTTCCCGTAATTGGTGCTTCCCAGCCTTGCAGAGTTGAGGAAAATATTTGCAATAATAAATATACATTACAGATAAATATATATAGAAAAATATACTAACTATACAAATATTACACAATTACTTAATGTAAAGCATCATTTTTGATGATAATAAAAACTGAAGATGTTAATAATGAAATATTAATAAGTTACTATTTATGTGATATGTATGATTTATAAGGTGAAAGTATCAAAAGAAAATATAAAGAAAGACAATTTAAAATCAATATTATTTGAAAGAGCTAGGCAACATAAAAATATGACCAATAATGAAATTATTATCTGAATAATTGTGAAGTCTTTGTAGGTTTGATGAGATAAATCGAATACGAGTGCAGTTTAACTAACGAAAAAATATCGTCATCTCATCAATATTGATTTTATCAATCAAGTATTTTGGCGGATTTGTAAGGGCAGTGTTGTATATCGATACATAGAGAACAATTCTAGCATACCCAAAAATAAATTAAAGCCACTTTCAGCCCCTAATAAAATAAGCTAAATTTATAAGAAAATCATTGGGGACAGTCGGCAGAAATTATAATTAGCAAATTCTAACCTAAGAACAATTAGATAAGAGTTTACAATACTTACATTTCAGTCAAAATGTAGAATTGTTCAGCAAACAAGTTACACTTCAATTCATTTACTTATATTTTTATAATTAAAATAATAAAAAAATATCTTTTCTATTGTAGTCAGTGCAAGCGACAAATTGTACTGCAATTGTTACCAGCACATAAAGAAAATTACCCGTTTTCTTATTTATACTTTGCTCTAAATGTTTATTTTACGACTAATACAGTATAAGATACATCTTTGTTATTGTCAAATAATGTTCTCTTATATTAAACATGTGAAAAAACAAATTTCTCGAGATTTCTTTAAATTCTGTCAATTTTACATTACATCTTAATAGTTTGGGAAATTTGATTTAAAAAAAATATGGTAACATTGGAAACATTTTGCATTTTGCACTGACGTGTGTCCAGTCCATGATTTTTTTTCATTTGTAGCAAAGACAAAAACTTTATTTTAATTTGATCGAAACATTATACAAACAATTTTATTAAGGAAACATTACAATACAATTTAGACCTTTAATTTAGTTTTAAGCCAATAACTATGTTGAGTAACATGATAGTGCTAGACATTACAAACATTTTCTCATAACGTTTTTATTTTAAGTAAAACTCAACATATTGAGCATAGATACTAGTAAGCGCGTAGGGCAGTAATGATTCCATCGCCGATCGCCCGCAGGTTGTATTAGCTATATGCTAGTACCATAGGTGCAGTCAGTCTCCGTCTGGCAGCTAGTGCGAACTGAAAGTGTGTGGCGCGCACCTTGCTCTCTTTCACTTACCTTCATTGGCCGTCGTCAGTGAGTCACTAGAGCTATATACTCGGGGGTGGAAGTATCTAAAAGTGTAATAGCGAAGAAACCCATGTCTGTTTGTAGGTATTGGCCTGGGTGTGTCCTATGTACAATATGTATGTATGTACAAAAAAGTATATATGTATGTTTATCCGTTGTTTAGTATCCATATTACATACTTACACCAATTTATTTTTGGAAAATACAATTTATTAAAGTTCTGGTTTTGTGTACATTACAGGTAAGTACACAGATATTCATTATTAAGACCTCAACTGAGACAAACAGATAACTTAAAAGCTTTGTTGTGGGACTTTAGTCATTCTAAAGCATTAATTCCCTCGGAAGAACTAGACTAGTTCCTCCAAGCTCATACCGAGGTTATTTAAGTGATGTTGTGCAAAGCTCCTTTGGGTGCGAGGCCTCTGTGGGCACGAGGCCATGGGCGGGAGCCCGCGTCGCTCACGCGTTGCTACGCCACTGATAGCCCTTTTCGGGCTAAATAATCAAAAAGGAGTTCACTTATAGAAAAAAAGGGCTAAATCTAGTCTTAAGATGGCTAAAAGGGCTATACTGGGGTCTCACTCATTTCATCTATATTTATATAAATATTTACTTACTAATGACAAAGCAGTATTCTGTATGACCTTAGCTTGTTCCAAGCAACAAAAAAACTAATGTCAATTAATTGAATTTAATTGTCAATGTCATTTTTAAACATCAATACGGTGTTATTATAATCAATCAAAGTATTCTTCATGGTTTTTGTTTAGCTAGTTTACTTTGTTTTGATTTGGTATAATGTACCAATAATTATTATTTACAGTTCAATTGTATTTTTGAAGTTTCACTTAGGTTTCATAAGTCCAACTAAAGTTTGAACTTTTGTACATAAGGTATACACTAAGATGTCTCTAAAACTTTGTTTAAATTTAATTTGTGATAGATATTCCATTACAAAATGAGTGAAAAAGATATTAATGAATTTGTGCCTTCACTTCTTAATCCACGCACAATTAAAAAGGAAAGAGGGGACCTCACGCTAACACAGGTTAACTTTTTATTTACTTATGTTTAGTGTACATTGAAAACCAGCAATACAGCTTCTTCGAAATACAATAAAAATGCTATGTGGACCCCTATACAGTAGGTATAGTAATAGAAGTCTTAACTAAGTTTAAAAAAAATGTATAATTTTAAACTTTAGTCTAAACTGTATAAGGGAACCTGAATAATTAAATTTATTATTGTTAGTTGCAACTAAAACTTCCTAGCATGTAAGCCTCTGTAATAATAATTTATTTATTGTTATGAATTGATAATTATTTTGGACTCATATAGTTTCATCAACAGTGTTTTTATTTATCTAGAATTCTGTGGCCAGCCGCTGCTCTTTATCTTTAAGAAGGAGTAATGTATTTCAAAAGATTATGCCGGAAAAGGTAATATAATCACTACAATAACTATTTGCTTACTGTTCATTTAACAGTATTGTGTCAAATCATTATGAAACTACTGTAATGCAAACATATATGAATTATTTACCCTGTTATATTTACATTTTATTTATTTTAATACCACAAGTCTTTATTATTCTTGGATTTCTGAGGTCAAAGGTAATATAATATTTCTGCCCCATTATTATATTTACAGTAAATCATAAAAAAAATATATCTGACCTGTAGAAAAAAATAAAAAGTAACAGGTACATTTCATAACACTTGCTGTAATTATAGTTTACATGTCTTCATCAAATAAATTAAAAAAATAACAAAAATGTTCTATGTAAGTCTCGATAAAGGGATTCCTATTCTCTAAATAATGTCATAGTAGCAGTAACTCATCATACCTTATTAATGCCAACTGGGTCAGATTGAGTCTGCAGTTTGAATACTGTTTGTATTGATAGAGATGACAGGGTGTATGAAATTGTGAACTTTACATCTAATATTTAAAAAAAAGTCTAATATTTAGATGTTTTACTTTATCTGTTTGGATTCTTTTAAAAGCCAGTGATAACTAAGCAAAATTTATGAAAAATAATGATTTAAAAATTCAATAAATCATTATATAAACAAAGCTAGGCACCTGCAATTAGTTGAATCAAAATGTCAATTATTTGCTATTAAATGTGTAAACAAACATGAAATATTTAGGTGATGGGTTTCTGCTTTATTTTTATTAAATTATACTTACCACTGAATACCTATTCCTTGAACCTTGAAAGTGTATAGTCAAGTTAGATCTAACTTACTTATGTTATTAATAACATTACACTTGGAGTTAAGTTCATATGTATGTATCAGTAAAGCAGCATAGGTGCATGTTACAGTTTTGCTAAAAGTAATGAATAACCATGTTACTTGTACCATTTCTTTGTTTTTAATTTTAGGTCAATGACAAGGAAAACTCACAAAATGTACACAATCTGCCCACCAAGTCTGAAAACAGCAAAAAACACTCTTTTATAAAACATAATGAATTAGCAAATGAGGAGAGTAAAGGATTTTCTGCCATTGAAGATTTGATAGGAGACAGTATTGGTGATGATCCTATTAAAAGCTTCATTGAAGATAAGCAAAATGTCGTTAAGAGTTCAATACCTATTCAGGAAAATGTATCAATCAAATCCATTTCATCTGCAACTGATCTCAATGTTTGCGAAAGTGATAAAACAATTGTTTATGAAATTGATAAACCTAGAATATCTGTTTCGTTTGGCATCAAATTGTAGTAAACTTAATGTAAGTACAGAAAAAAGTAATCTCAAACGAGTTTTAGTTACTACTAAAAACAATAACACAACAGTTGATTGTGAAGTTATTGAAAGTAGTCAGTTGTCGACCGAAAGTAATTTAGACGAGAAAATGAATGAGACTATGGTTTCGAACCCATTAAAAAGACCGCCGTTGCTGTCAATTTAGAAATTAAAAGGAAAAAGTTGTCAGATGACAGTACAGAAAACTCGAAGGTTCTAATTTTGAATACAAATGCCATCGAGAAACTCTCCCACGTCATTATACAACCACCAAATTATAAATTAGTGAAACGGCAAATTTTACAGAGAAAATAAAATTAAGAGCGGCTATAAAAGGAATTTACTGTGTCTCCACGCAAAAATGGGAAGGTTGACAACTTGAAGCAGAGTTCCATCGCCAGTTATCTGACTAACAAAGC
This sequence comes from Leucinodes orbonalis, assembly GCA_019425675.1. Taxonomy (NCBI): domain Eukaryota; kingdom Metazoa; phylum Arthropoda; class Insecta; order Lepidoptera; family Crambidae; genus Leucinodes; species Leucinodes orbonalis. The sequence goes on from PQWD01001980.1 coordinate 180,021, forward strand.
GATGTTTTGAATCGCTGAAAGTAACTGACTTCGAAGTGTAGGTAATGAGTTTAGAGATGATCACCTTGTAGATCGAGATGTCGATTGGGATATGAGTAGAAATTCGGGTGTCGCTGACACCCTTAAGTGCGAGCGTAGACTTGTAGGTCCTTGTAAGGGCCGTAACAATGATTCGCCAAGGTCAGGCAAGCAAACGTCGCGGCGAGGTAGCGATATATCCAAGATTGCCGAAGAGCGAAAATTTCTTGTACAGACGCACCTCGTGTACCATCAGCCAGATCTAGGAACGACAGTATCGGCTCTCATTCACCTCATAAAAATGTGGACTCCATACAGTTCAGCTTGCCTTCTAAATCGAAGTTGACAAAATCATCTACTGCCACAGTTAGAAATATTCCGCACCATAAAATTGTTGCAGGTAAGATTCATGATTTTAAATTTATTTCAGTCAACGTTATTTGTTGGGTCTACTTTATAGTTACTTTCGTACTTTTTAAGCTCATCTTTTTCTAGATGGAAGTTTTTTTGTTGTAAAAGATCTTAGGTACAATCCGTACAATAGAATAAAATTGATTCCTGCGCTAAAGAGACACATTTTTGAAGCGTAGGAAATGTTATTGACCAATCGACATAAGCTATGCGCGTCTGCTTCTGGTATTGGTCGTTCGCTGTGACATGTTAGTTAGCCGCGCAAGTGAGGGTGATAACTGGTCCACTGCACTTGCACTTTAATACTACACATCACAGCCTGTTTTAACCTATTGAACGCCGGAAATCCAGATACAATAGAAAATCTATTGTCTCTGCCTTATGGCGTCATTGGCGGTTAAAGGGTTAATTCCTTTAATCCTTCCTTTGTCAAAAATGGGCCTTGTTTGCGCGGCCTAGGACTCACGACGCGCCTTATAAAGTAACTGGCCCTTTACCTAAGCCTAAATTTAAGGCGATCATCAATACTTTGGAAGACGGCCGTATAAATGTCCTATGGTCGACACCCCCAAAACATTCCTAATTTTGCCCGCATGCAAAATTATGACCTCACAATTAAAGGTACGTCCTTTCATAGTGGTAGACTCACATTCGTGAATGAATTGAGCTTGTCGACCTTTGAAAACTCAATTCTACTCATCGAATACTTTATATTTTCCCGTAATTTTTTTTATGTATCTTTTATGTATAATACCAGTGTCTGGAATTGCAATCAGAAGTCATGTATCTGATTCATAAGACTTATACTGCCGGGTCTCCGACTATTTGCACAGTTGTGAAAATGTAGGCTTTGATGCTTATGAAGACTTCAGTAGTTGGTAAAGTAGCGGCTAGCGTGTTACAATCCCCATTCGCATAACTGGCGTGTGCCGGGCCGTTCTCTTCCGTAACATATTGTTGGCAACATCAATGGTAAAATTATCATTTTTATTGCTCATGGCAACTCTTCTCTCTCTCTGCCAAAAATACCTGGTACGGAATGTTCTGTGTGCGAAATTAAATATTTATATCTACATAACCAGCGCCTATTATTAAATATACACGGCAGATTACATATTACGTCGTCAACACATATATTTATTAAGTTAACTAGCCCCGCTTCCGAATCATGGTTCGGGTCCCGCTCGGGGATGCCCTTAGGCTCGTTGTGTTTTTTAAGGCTGAGAACCATTTGCGCCGTCAAATGAGCGGTGAAGCTGTAAAGGCCATCCGAAGTAATCATTTAGAAAAAAAAAACAGTGAGTGGTCACAGCTCAGGCTGAATCACTTTGCCACGAGCTCTCGGATGCCACAGACGTGCTTCTGATACCAGAAGTAATATTCACGTTGATATTTGGTTCTTTGAAATAATCTTCGATAGGTCGTATTTTGTATTATTTTTGAAACTACTTACTTAAATAATATATGACCGATGTTAATAAATACGCCTCTGGTCTTTGCCTCCTAGAATTGTCTGATAGATTTAGATAAATAAATATCCACTGACATTCACACAGCGCCATTTAGATAAGCTGTAGATGTAGTAGGAATTGGATCCTGACCTTTTTATCCATTATCCAAGTTTGCACTTTCTTCTGAAGATATTCCGATTCTAAATGCCATTGGCGGCAAAAGTTATTTCCTCTTGAGCTCCTTAGCCTCAAGTAGGTGCCTGCCATGAGCTATGTTTAGGTTATATATGTAGGGAATTATCTCTTGTGCATTAATGTTCGTTTGTTTCAGGCACACATTTCGCGGTAGACGCGTTTTCTTACGGGGAGATTCCCAACGTGAAGCATTATTTTCTGACCCACTTTCATTCTGACCACTATTCAGGGTTGAAGAAGGGTTTAATAAATTACTGTTTGTTCGAGAATCACTGGTAAGGATTTATAACTTATATTTTATAGGAAAGTAGCTATGCTATGAGGTAAGGCCTGTGCCCTGCAGGAGGACGTTTAAGGCTGATGATAGATAATTACGAGATTCGGAACGGTAATTGTGCAGCGATGGTATATTAGCCTTTTTAACAATTAAAAGATATAGGTAATCATCTTATAAAATTTAAAGTATCCGAGCAGTCATATCTGGACTAAATCTATTTCTTTCAGCGGACCTCTGCATATCCCGGTTAGGGGTGAGCCCCAAATGTATTCATGTGATAAACACAGACGAGTCTTTACGGATAGAGGGCGTGGAGGTTACTGCAGTTGACGCCAACCAGTAAGTAATACCACATAATATAGTATGTATGTCGCATCCATATGGTTAAATTGGCCATCCAAGTGCGGCCGCCGGCTTCCAATATGCCTAGGCCGATAGTTGATTGAACAATTTTTGTTTCGAACATACTGCTGCTGTTGGCCGCAGATGGCTTTTACAGCTTCATCGAGCAATTGGCGAGCGCAGATGGCTCTTAGCCTTAAAATTTACACAACGAGCCTAAGGGCGTCCCAGAGTGGTACTCGAACCTCGACTTAGGGCCTTGCGGGGAAAGGCAGGGAGCCTGGTAGCCTAACATATGTTTGGGGTTTAGTTAGAACTAAAATCACTCAACGCTTAACAACGTGGCGTATTGAAAGTAAGCCCTTTCAAAATGACTGATTAAGGCACAGCCGACAAGACCGGAGACGTGGAGACCGCGTCTCGGCAAGCGTAGCGTAGGACGCCCTCCGGCCCGATGGACCGACGACTTGCGAAAGGTCGCTGGTGGAGGCTGGATGAGGAAAGCGGAGGACCGGGATATCTGGCGCGAAATGGGGGAGACCTATGTCCAGCAGTGGACTGCGATAGGTTGAATAGGAAGGCACAGCCAAGTGATTCAAATTTAGTTCTGATTTTCTCCACTCCAGCGCTAGTAGTCATCAAAATAAATAGTGCGCCAGCAGCGTAAACAGTGAATATTATAGTTTGATTATCACTTGCTTTTGTGCAATTATAAGTAAAATTAAATTATAAATAAAACAATAAATAATATAATAATAATAATAAATATCCACTGACATTCACACAGCGCCATCTAGCCCCAAGTTTTATTTATTTATTTATTATACCACATATATATTATCATTACAGGTCTTAACCTAATGCGATAATACATGTTATATTAAATTTTGTTGATTGATAACAAATGGTGAACAAAGCAACCCTAGTGAATTCGTTCAGAGCACAGCAGAATATGTCCACCCGATACGCCAATCGTTGAGAAGGCGCGTGGCGCGAGTCAGCGGCCTCCCGCAACAATGCGGTGCGCGCGCGCGCCTCCGCCAGCAGCCGCGCCGTCGCCGACGCTCCGCGTAACGATCTGGCACGTTGAGATATACTTTGGCTAGCAACTCAGGTTGTTAACCTTCCCTCTAAGCACATGGAATATGTAGACAACCACAGCCATATCTCTCCTAACTCTTAACTTATTGTATCCCACCATACCCAATATGAATAATGTTGGATACTTTAATGGGTAAAATGGGTATACTCGTACTGTTTAAGGTATAAATAACGGATGAATTTACTTTGTATCCGTTCCAACATGAGTGTATACTTATTCTCATGAGGTGCCCATACGGCGGCATTGCACTCGAGATGGCTTCTCACTAAGCGTTATACAGGGCTATCACTGCCCGATATTTCTAAAACCGTGGCCCTGCGGAGAATGAATCCCAGATTCCGATACGCTTTCTTACAGATGCTCTCTATGTGTTCTTAAACGAGAGACTTGAAGTGAGGAACGCCAATCTCTGAGTTCCCTAACCCTGGTCAATGGTACTCCCGCAACCATGTAATTGTTAAGGATGGGGCTGTGTGCTTAAGCGTTAAGCCTGTATTATGGGTACTAAATAACGGATAAACATACATATATACATTTTTTTTTTGTAAATACATACATATCATGCATAGAAAACACCCAGACCATTACAAACAGACATGTTCATGCACACAAATGTTTGTACTGCCCGGGGATCGAACCCGGAACCCTTGGTGTTGCGGCCGACCTCTCAACCGCAACACCAAATGGGTCGTCAAATGGGTCACAATATATCATAATTATATCATATATCATTATTGAACATGAATGTGCCAAATAAAAGAAACTAAATAAATAACTAAATAACGTTCGGCCATATGGTCAAACGTTGCAGTCAACGTCATGGCTAGTTGTTCTTCAGCGATTTAATTGAATACCGGCGAATGGCCTAGGCGTCCAATTAGATGGCTTATTTAACCAGATGGCTGCGTCATGTATATCCTAAAGTCACAACTGTTGCCTATATTACACCCTTGATCACGATATTGGGACAGTATTAAGTTACAGTACCCTATAATTCGTAATTTACGAAAAGAGAAACATAAATGGTTTATTGTTTGTCGAAAAAAAAAACAATATTAAATCACAACCGCAATATGTGACGACCCATGTGAAGTCAGTTCTACACCAGAAGTTCAAGCTCCGTGTATCATTGGCATCCGCCCAAAGATGGAGTATTATTGATGTGGGCCGAACTTACCCTTATAATGTTGCAACCATGTTTCGACATGCAATTGATTTCCATGATCTGTCGAGCCCACAAAGCTTTTTGGAAGCCATTTTGCCCTAATCTTACAGATGACCGCTGTTCTGACGTGAATTGACATATCGGCGCTTTTAATTCCAATAATGAAGAGTCATTTTGATCTGAGGCAATATGACAAATGCGCAACCTTTCACTTATAAACCTATTTTGCCTGGAAAAATTCCCTGGTGCTATAAAGCCGACTATTGTACTATTGTTTATATTTATTATTACTTATTATTATTCCTTAATGTTTTATTTGTGTAGGGAGAGTAAAATAAAAATTAAACTTAAATAAATTATTTCGTCTTGAAATTAAACAGTAGGTGACGTTTATCCCAATATAATATTGTTTTAGTAATTGTCATTTCTAATGATTTCCACGCGACGATCCCGACCATTGGCATCTGCTACACGCCCCCTAACCAGGACAACATTCTAGTAGGTCAGCCTGCTTCTTTTCTAGTTACGTGACCACCACTCGAGAACATTCCGCCCATCGGCCATCGGTGCTATTAGTTTGGTTAATAATAAAAAAATATTTTTATGTTTAGCTGCCCAGGCGCCTTGATGCTAGTGTTCACATTACCAACGGCAAGACTTTGCTACACACCGGGATTTCAGGGCATCGCCCGTTATGGAGTCCTACCCGATATTCTGGAACAGGACATCACACTGTGTACTTGGACACCACGTGAGTATGATGACATGGAAAAAATAAACTAAGTAGATGCACAAACACGAGAAACGTCAACAAAAAAATGCCCAAACACACGCAAGTAATCGGTACACTTAGTGGCGAGCACTCCATATATGCAAATGAGCGGTGCATTCCCTGTGCGTTCAGACAACCCGGAAAATCGCCAACATTAAATGATTCCCACTTAATCGCCTACTTTACTCTAAAGATTTGATACCATAGGCCGTGTGCTGGCATCAACAGCACTCAATTTTACAAAATGTAATTGATTTATTGATTTTGCGATTAGTGTCACTTACTTTGCATACCCTTCTCATAATCTCTGTGCACGCCACTGGATACACTTGGTAGAGGTCGCCTACGCAATCAATTCCCACGTTTAAACGCCACGTTACAGGCATTGAAACTTGATCGGTTAGGTTATATTTGATATCGATTGTCAGGTATTTTTAAATAAAATAATATTTAAAATATTGGCAACACTAATCTAATCAGCTGATCGACTCGCGCTGTTTTAATTAATCATATATTGTCATCATCATCATCATCAGCTCATAAAACGCCACTGAGGTTACGAGCCTACCCGTGGCGGGTGTGATTAGGCCTAAGTCGTCCACCGGGCCTAGTGCGGATTGGACCTCTTCACACGCAACCTCTTCGCCGGCGGTGCGTGAAGGCTTCCTCACGATGTTTTCCTTCACCGTAAGAGTGTCAGATTACGTGCATATTTTCGAAAATTTGAAAACACATTAGTACGTGTCGGGATTTGAACCTTAGCCCTCCGCAGGAAGTCGACAGTCCACACCGTTGAGCCACCGACGCTTTGTAAAAATATACGCATGTTTGTGCGACAGGTATTGCAATCCGCGGTACGATTTCCCACACAAGACCAGAGCCTTGAAATGGCGTGTTTGCTGCGTCAAAGAAAATGGCTTGGAAAGAGTGGCAAGAATTTTCGTCTGCTCATTGTCTGCGGACATATACTATAGGTAAGTTTTTCATTATTTTTATTTATTATATAAACAGCATGAACAGAAGATATAACCAAAATAAAGTAGAAATATTTGCGAGTAATCGTTAAGCACAAAACACATTTAGACCATTGAAACTTGATAGGAGCAAACTGCTTATAGGCTTTTATATTTATTGCTATTGCATCCTTAGGCCTAGATCAATTAGGCCTCTATCAAATTGGGGTTAACTCCGCGCCGCGCAGGTTCAGTACAAGGTGTATCACTACGACTGGTGTCCCGTTCACTTATCTATTACATTTAAATAAAATTGGTCTGTTTGCAATATTTAAATAACAATTTATTTCCTCATGTGTCTTAATATATAAACGTACTATGCCAAGATAATAATAATAATAATAATAATAAAGTTTATTTCTCACCAATTACATTTAAGTTACATAAATAAATGAGAGTTAAATATTAACAAAAAGTGAGCACATTTGGTGGGCTGATACCTGAACTAAGAGTATCCTGTATCTCAGGTTATCAACCCTCCACCCATAGTTTAGTCTAAATTTATAAACAAACAATACTTAAATAACATTTTAAATATACATATAGTGAGGGTATACGTAACTTGTATCAATGCTTTGTTCCTTTACTGTACTTTCTTTTACCATAATATAAGACAAATACATTGCTATTACAGAAGTATACTATGCTTCTTAATCACAAACATGACTTGACGAAAAAAAAAAAAACAGCAAACAAATCTGATAATTACTTTGAAATATATATATAAGCGACTTACATCAATACAATCTTCATGCACTTCTCTTTATCATCCTGAAGTTAATTCCGTAAGTAGATTCCAAATTCTCACATTTCACTTTTAAAGATGTAAAAATAAATAAATAATGGAAGCTTAAATATCAATCAAGAATTAATGCCCAACACAAATATCTGCTATGTACCCTCAACTTACTATTACATCCCAATTCATTCTCGTAAATGTGTAAAGAGGACTGCCCGTGGTACAAGTCATAAGCTGATAGCTTGAACCGAACTTAATATGAAATTCAACTTATTTCCACATTAACAATATGTGAAATCAAAAAATAAAAATAAAATAAAAACAATACGCTGAAATTTTTGTACACAATTAATTATATACACATTCACGATGGCTAAAGTGTATGTATGTGTGCATGTGTGTGTGTGTGTGTGCGTGTGTGTGTGTGTGTGTATGTTTGTACAGTGTGTACGCGGGCGTGCGTGATTCTGTATTTTTGTTACCATAATATAATAATAAGGACATACTAGGTATAAATAATTTTAAAGTACTAACTTCTAGATTTTAAAATATTCTCTGTTTGAACATAGTTTAGTGCCATCAAACTTTCATTCATTGATATTTTGAGGCGAAATCTATTTAATTTTACTATTTGTTTTAGGTTATTAAAGTACCTATATAAATAGGGGCCCATGTAAAATAATTGACGTCTACCAAACACTGTGTTGAAAGTTGGAACTGGAGTTAAAATCCGTCTTTTACCTTTAGGTAATTGGTTTATGTCAATGCTTTTATGGTGGCGAAGAACGGTATTCAACATATAAAGTTGTCGGACCGTTAATAACTTAGTTTCCCTATAAAGGTCTTCAGTAGAATACTTTTTAGGCTTGTGAGTCATGACTTTAATAACAGCTCGTTGGGCTCGTTCCAACTGCAGGAGATGGGAGGTAGCGGCTCCACCCCATACGGTGACACAATATGTTAAAATGGATTGGCATAATGCAAGATATACATTTTTGACAAGATTTGGATCCGCTGCTTCTCGAAGATTACGAAAAATGGGGAGAAGTTTCCGAATACGTTTGCTTAATGCTGTGATTTGTGGCGCCAATTTAGATTCTTATCTAGTATTATGCCTAGGTATTTATGACTGTCAGTTTGTAGTAATGTAGAACAATCACAACGAACTGCTGAGCTACAATCGGAAGAGTGGGCTCTAATATTGAAGTTGGTTGGCGGATTTGTGGCACCCGATATCCTAAAACAAATGTATTTCGTTTTAGGTATATTGATGGTTAATAAGTTTTCATCCAGCCACCTTAATACCCTGTTAAGCCCTTGCTCTGCAGAGTTTTCAACCATTTGCCATGTTGCCCCTGCAAACACCAGAGCAGTATCATCTGCAAATGTAAGAATGTTACCATTGTCAATTTGCAGGTTGCACAAGTCGTTCACATAGACTAAAAAGAGCGAGGGTCCGAGGGTGCTTCCCTGGGGAATTCCATAGGTGATAAATGAGCTGGAACTACAGATACCTCCACTCTTACCATTTGATTTCTAGCCGTTAGATAGTCCTGTAGCCATTCTAGTGGTAGTCCACGTATGCCCAGATTTTCCAGTTTTGACAAGAGTAACGGTATCGAAACGGTGTCGAAAGCTTTTTTAAGATCCAAAAGATAGCTGCACATCGTTTACCGGCATCAAGAGACTTTGCGACCAAATCTGAGAGTTGAGAGACCGCGTCCTCAGTGCTTTTACCCGGTCGGAAACCATATTGGGAACTTGATAGAAGGTTTTTATTTTCTAGAAAGTTGGTGAGTCTGATATTAAAAGCCTTTTCTACTATTTTACTGATGGTGCTAAGTAATGATATTGGCCTGTAGTTCGACACAGAGTCTACACCGCCGCCCTTGTAAACCGGGATCACAACAGCCCTTTTAAAAATATCCGGGAATGTACCGTTAGAGAAACTCAGATTGCAAAGGTGGGCAATCATGCTGCATAAAATGGCATGGGAGTTCTTAAGAATAATGGCTGATATGGTGTCTATACCGGGAGCGCTATTGCTTTTTAGGTTCAGTATTATTTTGTCTATTTCTCTAAAATCTGTTGGAGTCAGGCACATAGAGTAAGCATCCTGTGATGGTAATACTGTATTTTGAAGGTGGGAATCACTTGACCCGGTCTTTGTTAAAATATCAAAAGCTAATTTTTCACCAATTGATGAGAAATATTGGTTTACAAGGTCAAGGGACTCTTTTGGAGATGGTGTAAGTTTGAATAGAGAGAAAGCTTGTGAATGATTGCGTTTTATGTTACATAATTCCTTTATAGTTTCCCATGTGCCCTTTATATTTTATAATGTTTATTGAATTTGTCTTTGTAATAGTTAATTTTAAATTTTTTGCAGTAGCATTACATATGTTGCGGTATCTTATGTATTGCTGTTTCATGATTTCATTTTCTGGATTCTTTTTGACAATTGTATGCATCCTATCTCTAGTTCTGAAGCATCTTATAATACTTGGAGTAATCCAGGGTTTTAAAGGCCGTTTTCTTTTAGTAAACGTAATTGTGGATGTATTTTGTGCTATAAGTTCGTTGAGTATTTTAGTTAACGTTTCTGCGGCAACATTTGTGTCTTGTATTGTTAAGAACGGTTCCCAGTCTTTGTCGGTAATAGCTTTTTTCAGAGAATCAAAGTCTATTTTAGTCCTAGTTACAGAGTTACAAATGGCTTGATGATGTAATTGAACTCGAGATACTTAGTAATATGGGGTAATGATCTGTAATATCTGTTTCAAGGACAAAACATTGATGCTCCGCATCCAGCTTGCACATAAAGTGGTCCAAGCACGTACGTCTATGCGTCGGAATATCAATGGTATTATGTAATCCATGGGATCCTATGATCTCTAAATATTCGCTGGCTATATTACTGCTAGAATCAATAGTATCAATGTTGATGTCACCTGTTATAACTATGTTTCGAGTTCTAGTGGTAGTTAAAAGTGTGTCCAAGGAATCTAGAAAAGGATTACATTTTTAAAGCATAAGGACGATATATCCCGAATAATGTCATATTTCCTATTGTAGCTGCTAAGCAGTTAGCTTCAGTAAGTTCTATTTCTTGTACAGTGGCTTTTATAGTATTGTGAATGTAAACGATTACTCCATCATTTTGATTGAAACTTCGTTGAGTAAACGACATTGTGTATCCATCAATCGAAGGCGGAACTGATTCCGCGTTACACCAACATTCTGAGAGGATGATAATATCGACGTTGATTTTTAACCTCGTTATATAAATTAAAAAATTGTCCAAATTTTTATTCACGCTTCTGATGTTAAATGATAGTATATTTAGTTTTTGCTGATTTGTATTATTGAATTTTTCAAGTTCTGTACTGAGATACCTTGGATCTTCAATAAGTTTACAGGGGATTTTACAGGAGTTATCAATGTCGTTCTGCAGTTGCAATTTATCCATTCTTTAATTTTAATAGTGTTAGGTAGTTCATAGCCAAGTCCACAATATGAAATAACTGTGTAAAGTTAAAAAGCATTACTTGTCGTTCAATTTGATAATGGGACGTTCTCAAAGTAATGAAGTTTGTGTATACAGACAGTAAGAGAATATAGAATGTGTACGTATGGTTCCATAGTTTGGTATTTGACAAACACTCGATTTTAGTATAAAATTACAATACCCACTTACGAACTTAAAATTAATTACAAATATAACCTTCCCAACGCTATAACAGGCAATCACTATTACACACACAAATAGTCACTTGTTTTTCAATTGTTGTAGTTGAGCCTCGCTTCTCACTAAAATGTAAGGATCCCCTTGCTTCTTACGTAATATACAAGCCGTTTGAGGTCCAACAGTATGCATAATCCATAGTTTTTCTAAATTCTCGAGCAAGAAAGTACAGTCGTGATGCAAGGGGTCAAGTGTTCAGACACATAGATTTCGATTTTGGGTCCCTCAAACCCAAGTTGGATGAATTTAATTGTTCTGTTTTGAATCTAATTGCGTTGAGCTTGATTCCTTGCTGCTTTAAAAAAATCTCCTTGTGCAGGGTTGAGGAGAATTCGGCTACAACAACTGAATTTGTCCGATCTGGTTTAGAGGTATTCTATTACATCACGCAGATTGAGCTCTCCTTGTGACGCCGAGCGAAATGGAGAGTCTTTGACTGTTCAAACAGCATTCCTTGTTTCCCTTTTGTTTGGCACCTGCCTAATCTGAATGCTGGTCTTACGTGAAAGTCTCTCCAAGGTATCGCATTTATCTTCAATGTTCGCAATTTGCTCTGTGATATGTTTTCTTTCACCTTCTAAACGCTGAATTGTGCATTGTAGATCATCTAGTTTTGAAGTGACGAATTCGATTGACTTTTCAATATCGAGATTATTTTTATGAGTAGTGTCATTTTGTGTTTTGATTTCTATATGTTTTTCTATTATATCTAGCCGCAAATTTTGCTGCAATTGTATTGCATTCATCATACCTAGTAATTCTTCTCTGATGATGGCTCGAAAGTCAGTACCTTCAGATTCCAAACGATCCACAGAAATTCTTCGTCGTTTATTGTCGCGTTGAGTGATATGTCCGATCCCAAACTCTTCTAAAAAGTTGAAGTCGAGGTCATTTTATTGACGTCAGAATCTGACATGCTTAGGGATTTATTCAAAGGTGGAGAGCGCGCTAAATTTGGCATTGTTTATTTCTTCTAAAGAAGTTGTGTACACCACTCTCAGTACTGATCGCTATCGCTTTCGCTTATGTCTTAGGGCAAACAATGTAAGCAATACGTACGCACGATTCTGTGACGTTTCACTGTGATCAGCCGCAGCTCTGGGTGTAGATCGTAGAATTGTAGTAGGCTGCTATTGCTATCCTTTTCTTACGCGTCGTTTGCGCGGAACTATATTCACCTCTTTAGAGATATGTACGCCTAGTACTTCACTATATTTATTGTTGCGGAATAATTTATGATTATTAAAATTTTTTAAGGGAAATTTCACCGGTTACACGTCTTATCTTATCCACAGTCCGGGGGGAGAGGAATATATATAATATATATATATATATAATTTATATTATATATATAAAATTTATAATATATATATATATATATATATATATATATATTATATATATATATAATATATATATATATATATATATATATATATATATACATAGGCTTTCCCCCACACCTTTAAAGGTTTTGGGTAAAATTTCTGAATAAATATAATAATAAATATATATGTATGTTCTAGGTTACCTTATATCAACATACAAGTTTCAATAAATCTACCTAATAAATAATATCCACAAAATTGAACCCAAAACTTTTAAATTGGGGGGAGGGGGGATCCGTTTTTGGAAATAGACGCCAAAACTTTTAAACTTGGGCGGGGGATCCCTATGTATAGTGATATATATGTATTCATTATTTTCTATAAGTTTAAACAGTTTACAGGTAGAAAGCTAAAATAAGTTTGGATTGAAGTTTTTGCAAACCGGCCCTTAAAGCCTTAAATAAGAAAAGAAGAAGCAGTGTTGCAGTGTTGAAATTATTCTGTTTTCGTTACCAGGAAAGTGGAGCCATCCACTTGGTAATTTTGTCATCCCGAATTTAAGCGGGCGAAGCCGCGGGCAAAAGCTAGTAGGATTTAAACTGGATAAATAAGTTTTTAATAGTACAGGTTCAAAATAAATAACGGATAATCATACTCCTTGTTTTATGAAAAACATGAAATATTTAGAAAGCACCCAGAGTAAAACAAACATATGTACTGCACAAGGATCGAACTAAGCCAGAGGTTGAGTTACGGCACTATGCCCCGATTGGTTCTCTCACGCGAAACAAACTTAGAACTGCTGTGCTAAAAAAGAAGAAAATTTTTCTTACCTCAATCCAATCCTCAAATCGTTTTGTTTGACCATAAATCATTTTTATAACTTTTTGTCCAACACACACACTCACAATTATTTTGCACCTATTTCCAAGGACTTCTATATTATAAACTTATATATAGAAATCTTCGCCTATTTCATGTTCACAAAGTAATTTTGAAAATATATTATCTCATCCCCAAACAGAATATCTTTGACATCCCTCATTGTACGTCACCGTAGAACTGACTGGTGTGTGACACGTGCCACGTATTTTAGTAAACTTTTTCAATGTTAAAAAAGGATAAAATTTAAGTAAATTTAAAACACTCAAGTGTATGTGATTGCACCCATTGATGTAGACTTCAAGTTTCAAAGGATTGTACCACTCGTGGTATTCATAAATTTACTCGATTAGTTTAAAGTGTAAAGCATGTGTAAAGTTTACAAATCCAAGAAGTAATTACTCAAAATTACCAACATAACTCTATATAACTCAGATATAACTTGACAGTAGTCAACCAATATTATTTCCGAGATTTCCTGCAAGGAGTGTACTAAAACAAATACTATACCCACAAAGATGCAGTTTCAGGTTTTTAATATTGAGCATCATCTCATGTGATTGTGCATGACATTTTAAATTTGTGCATGCAACCGTTATGGAGATATTCAAAAAACATTATCCGCTGTGGGAACGTTACCGCAGTAATTACGAGTACACTTTGTTTTTTGTCGGTGGCTCATTGGTGTGGACCATAGATTTAATTGTTATTCCGATATCTGTGGTGTGGACTGTTGCCGTCCAATCTGGAGGGTGCAAGTTCAAACCCCGCCGCGTACCAAGTCTTTCGAATTTTTGAAATTATATGTACGTTTATCCGACACTTTTACAGTGAAGGAAACACATCGGGAGGAAACCGGCGCACACCTACAAAGAACTTCAAAAGTTGTGCGAGAAATCGGCCAATCCGCTCTGGGTCCATGTGGACGACTAAGACTTATACGCCCTATAAGAGAAGGCTCGTGCTCCTCGGTGGGGACGTTATAATTAACTGATGATGAAGAGTTTAAATTTTGTACTATCATTACTACTGATCAATGTTATAAATGGCACTGCTTGAAATAATTTCCAATCACCCTATAGCGCACTTAAGTTACCTTTGTAAGTTTATCAAAATGTATAGCCACATAAACATAAGAGCCAGGTACCAAAATAAGCTTAGGCTGTTCGCAGTATCGGCGCATGTCACAAAGGCGCTACCCTGCCCTATATCCGTTAATGAGCTCTAAGAGGATTAGCAGAGCGGGAGGATAAATCTGCCGCTGCATGCAAAGGTACAAATGCAGTGAAGGTCATTATCACGTATGAATCCGTTGAACTCATGTTTGTTTTGGTCATTAGCAAGCAATTTCCACTAGATTAGTGATTATGATTAACAGCAATGCAGTACATGTGACCACCTCACCATTGAAGTCACAGGCTGCTTAAGCCTATTCGTACTGGCTCCGTGGTTCACATATTTCGGTTGCGTGACCCGGACGTTGTGGGTTCATTACGTGGACAGAGCAGTTGCACCACTGCCCCGCACTGGTTTGTTCCTAGTTTGGTAAGGATTAGGACATAGCAGGCTGAGTCACCAACTATCGAAAAGAAAAACGATTTCGTCTTAACATAGCAAGTTAATAATGTCTATCATATGACACAAGAGTAACTAAGCATTGATTATTTTAAAATAACAGGCTTCAAAAGGGATATCGTATTAATATTCAAATAAACACAGTCAATAATCAGAATGGAAACTTAAAAGCTTTGTTTTCGCCATAAATCGCTTAACACAACACAATATCATACTATAACTTTCTAAATAGTTTATTACCGCTAAAATGAGACACGCGGAGAGTCTGTGCCTAGTCGCACGGTTGGTGGCGACGAAGACGTTCCAGAGTCGATCGAGGGCTGGGTCCAGGGCCTGGGGGGCGAAGGTGACAGGGAACGGGGTGGAGGGTCCGGCGGGGAGGGGCGCCTCCCTCCGCCGCGCCCCCAGCACCGCACTCAGCTCGCGCTCTGCAGCGCTCGTCGATTCACTCCACTTCGCTTCCATCACTGAGCCATAAAATTTGTTAACATTTTTAGAATATACCATAATCATCACCATTACAACCTAATATTTCTACTGCCAAACGAAGGCCTCCTCTAATTTCCACGAGGCCCGATCCCTAGACCGCTTCATCGCTTCGGTTCAGCTTCGAGAAGATCAAATTTGGGGTATTAGGAGATAGCATTCTGGCCAAAATATCTGTGTTAAGAATTACGGAAACCAACATGGTCGCTTAGACTTTATGTTATGTATATGCCTACGTGCTCAAACTTAAATAACCGAAATAAGGATCACCGTAGAACTAAAGTCACAGACGTATTTTGCAGAATAAGCAAATCTAAGAACACATAGGTATCCAATTGTTTCGAAAGGTGTCCACGGAACCGACAAGATCATAAAAGCGGGTTGCCAATGGATCATAGATGTTGATATATAGTGATTGGTCAGCGTGGAATTCAGTAAGAGAACACTTCTTTGTTCAGCTGTGGATATAAACTACATGAAATCATAATTTGAAATATTCCTTAAAGTATATGTCAGATTTGCCTACTTTTTGATAGATCGAAACCTATTTAATAAAAAAATACGACTTTGAAAAAGATAATTTATTATTTCAATATCTGTAGATAACATACGCATAGAAACACGGAAACTTAACAAAACATTACACTGGATCACACAAATCTTAGTATTGTCATGGTTCGCTACCTTATCACAATCGTAATTAAAGGCAACAACGCTGTGATGCATACACTATTTCTGACTTTCAGTCCAGAACTGTTATCGAGAAGGGACATGTCGATGTAATCGCAGACGAGATCGTCCCAGTTGTCGGTGAGGTCGTGGATATTCTTGGCGTTGGCGACGAGTTTGTGTCGCATGAGGCGCTTGACGCGGTCGAGTCGCTCCGGCGAGTCGGAGAACACGTCGCGCGCGCGCAGGAACGGCTCCGACGAGGGCGGCTCCACCATCACCACAGTCGGCACCTTTTGGGTCACCTGCAGTAGCACTGGGGGCTTCTTGGTCGACGGCCCGCTCTTCAAACTCTTTCCTCTGAGCCTTCTTTAGTATTGACAATCGAGACTTCTCCGCCAAGGACAGCTCGGAACTGTTGCTTGTCGTATTCTGTATTACGAGGGTACTGAGGGTTGTGGTAGTCGTGCTCGTGCTCGTAGTGACTGTGCTGGTACTCTCTCTAAGGGCAGTGCGGTGCCCATTGAAGGCCGGTGGTAGAAACAACCGCCGGTTGCTCAATATTTCGTGCAGCGAGCGTGTCGGCTCCAGCGTTACCTCTTCCCGCACTGAGCACACATAAGCCACAGGTTAACTCAAATATTTCATCTCGGTGATAATCGGAAAATCATGAATAATAAATTTTGAAAACACTTCACACCTATCACAAATCAAGTTAATTTATATCTCAAGTTTCTGTGATGTTATGTAAATACTATAGACACTTATGAACCGCTAACGTATTCACGTTCTATTGACATAGGTACGAGTCTATAGCCAAATTGGCCATGATTTAAAACCTTTATAAATTCGTCATCTGTACGATGTGGTATGTGTAAGTGCGCGGTCATTTTATTTGGAGATATGAAAACAATACGGTTGAAATTAGGAAGTAGGCGTAATTAGATAAAGTAGTTCATGTACGCTGTATATGATGGACATTTCAAGTACTTAAGAGATTTTATTTTATTTCTATTAATATTACTCGTAGTATAAAGTGACTATCGCAAAATTGTATCGCTCTTGGCTTGGCTTCTTTTATTTAAGTATCTCGTAAGTGTTTTTGGAATCGTAACATTTATTTGGAATATTTTGACGTTTATAGTTTATATAAATTTAAATTCTTTAGAACCTCAACTTCATCCAAAGTATATCGTACTTATGTAACGCTATTAATTTTAATAATGTTTAAATATATTATGAAGGAGGAACATTACCTGTAGTTCGTCGAAGTAACGACGGTAACTTGTTTTTGATGTTCATAACTCTTTTCATATCGTAGAAGTCGCTATACTCTCCTCGTAGGCCTTTCCTTTCTTGGATTTGATCGGAGCGGCCGCATCCTCGTCCTCTTCTAGGATGGACGGTGGGTCGCGGAGGGACGGTGGGTCGGCGGCGGGCGGCGGCTCCTCCACGTCGGAGAGAAGCGGCGGCCCTGGAGCTCGTCCCAGGCCGTCGCGCGCTTTCATCCACCGCTCCATATCCGACTCCACATTATCCAAACTATCACTTCCGATCGCCTCTTCATAAATTTATCCTCGGCTTCCGCAAAATTATTCCTATGACCGTATCTGCTCTTTTCATCCAAGGTGTTAAAAATCGTTTTGTGTGAAACTCGTCAGTTTCCTCATCGTTTCTTGGCCTATTCCGTCCAACCGACTTGCCAAGCATTTCCTCGTCGCTGTGTTCATATCTTCTACTTTTGAGACGAGGCCGATGCTTTGAAAAGCGGTTGCTCGACTTGGCCTTTGGAAAATCATCTGCAGGGTCAAAATTGTCGAATGGATCGGGAGATGATTCCCAGCTCGACTCGATTTCTTGGACTTTTTACGGGGCCTCTGCCACGTGTCTGTGTCATCGACATCTTTTTGTCTTCAGTTTCTGGTGCTTGGTCTGATTTGCAAAAATTGACCACATTTCAGTTTTTAAGCCTATCTTTAGCACACTTTTATGAAATCTTATTTATTATGCTACTTATCCATGGATTGTTCATGAACACGTTGCTACAAAATTGGCAAAATAATAAATATACGTGGGGTGACAATGGTTATGCCACGATTCTCAAGGCCTCGTAGGACGCCTGATATACGTTCACATACCACAAGACCATGGAGATTTCCAAAAGTGCAGAAACAATCAAACAACTTACCAGCGAGTGCGTCGAGCACGTCATCCTCATGCACGTGGGAGGGGCGTGCGCGCTCGTCGTAGGCTGGCGGCTCCGGCGCCTCGTACTCGCCGTCGTATTGCGGCATGCGCGCGATCGAGTAGTCGCCGTGACGAGCGCCCGCCTTACAACACACCTGGCATTAGGTCAGACGCTAACACGCATACCTTAAAATCTATCTCATGGAAATCAAACCGCTAAGGGCAACAGTAAAGAGTTTTCGCATTTGAGAGGGGAAACGCCATTTGTTACTTCATACCTCTTAAATAATTGGAATGATATATAAGTCATATAGAAGCTCATGTAGTCGTATCATCATGAGTCTGAAGTCCCACTGCAGGACACAGGCCTGCCCGCGCAGCATAGCTGTGGAAAGTTTGTATTGTAACCCACGACGCGGGCCCAATGTGGATTGCTGGTGTTTTCGACTACGAAGGTTAATAACAGGTACCGCCGGCTTACAACACCCTCCGAAGCACTGAATCATCAATCTTTTCGGATAATCAGCTGTAAAAGACAGCTATCTATCGATATTTATACTCTATTTTGATATTTCACTAGTAATCATAAAATGGCATAAGACGTCAGAAAGGTACCACCGAGGCCGCAGCGAGCCATATCGCCAGCGCGAGCGCCCGCGCCATTTCCCGCCCTATTCCGCCGAGAGACCTTCAACCTCCGATGTGAACACACCAGATGAGGGAGATAATCCAGCACAATTTTGCGACATAATTCCACAACAGTGACTAAGAATTTGACATTGATGGGATCTTGTATTCGTCAATGTGAATGACGTTTTAATTTTTTCGCTTTGCTACGGGCCGAGTCCTGCCAGATGTATTCATTAACTTCAAAAAGCATTTATCTGTATCTGTCCAGTTATAAATGACAAAAACATTGACACTGTCATTAAATCTAAAATCTATCAAGCAACCACGAAACCCGCAAAATTAAAAATTTTCAAGATGCAAAATTTTAGTTAACTATTTTTCCGGATATAAAATAATGCACAATAATTCCGTTTATTTTGGAAATACAAATATAAAGAGACGGCATGACAAAGTAACGTTATGAGTGAGAAAAGTAAACCAAAAGATGACAAAACGGAAGAAGACTGTGAATGTTACGCGAAATCCAGAACCAAAAAGACATGCCCACCCATAAGAAACGTGACACATCCTTTGGTTAGAGCAGATTCTTATCCTACATTCCTTGCAATAAACTTGCAAGAAAGGTAGACTGGTGGTACTTTCAGTAGCATGCTTTAAGGAAGCCAAAATTTTCTTAACAAAACAAATCAAAAGGTTTATTGTGATTTAGCCTTTAAGATTATTTGTACCTGATTACAGCGTTACTACGAGTTTACCCAGGACGAAATCAAAGCGCTGGAGGAGTGCGACCGGGAGAGCTTCTACCGACGCTGCCTTCCCTTCAGCACGGCCTTCGCCACTGCCACATATGCCGCCATCAAAACAGGTACGTTCCAAACTCCTCTTTATAGTTTAGAAGGAAGATCCTTAGGGACGCCAGGAAATTATCATAGAAGTAAGAAACATTGCTGTTTCAATTTGAGAAATAAATTAAAAGTAAAACCTATTAACTTGTGTCAATTCGAATGACGTTCCCGGCTTCCTTCTTACTTCTATGAATGGTTTTCTTTTAGGATACCTGAAGCCGCATCCGCACTTCGGCGTGTTGCCAAAGGGTTATCGGCTGCGGTGATGGGCCACGTGCTCGGCAGGCTGTCTTACTCCCCGCACTACACGAGAGGCTTAGGGACCTGCCCGACGACAGTCGCCTCGGAACCCTCATGCGACAGTACTATGCACAAAATAAATCTCCAAAGGATCCCGTAAAGCGCTGACGTCGATATTAGGAGTAAACAAGTCGGTCCCTGATAATAAATTGCGATTTGTCGCTTATGGAGACGATGTATTTTTTTATTTAACTTTGTAACTGATAAATACTTATAGGTACCTATCTAGCACATCTACAAATTAATACCAGCACTATTTAGTGCCGTGTATGTGTGACCGCACGCGTGATGAATCGGAGGTCTTATTATCCTCCAAGTAGTTTGGTCTACTCAACAGACCAAAGAGATAATTATTTAATGTCTGGCCATTGTGTGCAACTTCAGCTACACAAATGATACCATCGTTGGGACTGTGTTAAAATAAGGAGCGGCAGGATTTAAATATAAAGTTTAACTAGCGATGTGTATAAATCTTATTTATCGATTTTATTTAGGGGATTTAATCTAATTATGGGATTTGTACGGACTTGTTTTTGCGGCACCTACATCTTCGTATGCCAACCAAAGACATCTATGTAATAGAATTCTACAAGTCTTAGATTCCAAAACCATTACAATTATTGACAATCTGCCACAATAAGATTTAGCAGACATCCCACCCACGCACGATTAAACATGCCGTTGGACACGATGATTTTGCCATTTATTTTTTTTTAATCTGTGATCTCTGGTTTTGTGAAGGCGAGCAGATTTCAACTCTAGAAATGTTATGATTTGCGTAATATAAGAATCTTTAAACACATGTAAACTGTTCGGTAGCTACAAAAGACAAAATACCTAAATCATACATTCGTAGGCTATTAGAAAGCAAACTTCATCTTTATCTAGCTCTCCAGTGATTCGGTATCGATTGCCGATTTATGGAGAAGGTAATGCACAACAAGTTATACCTACTGTGTCACTGGCATGCTCCTTATTTTTTATATAGAACTAAGCTAGCATAACTCTGCGGCTTCAGCTAGATAGAATTAATTGAACGGCTTGCATCAAGTCTCTCATACGGGTAGCAACGAATTAGCAATGCTTAAAATCGAAAGTCAGCACTGTGTCACTAAGTTTCGGATCTATCGATAGCAAGATAAACTCTGACAATATTAAGACTGAGACTGCGTCTTGCAAACGTAGGTCAACTATTCACTTCATAGGTACGTTTATTCGTCGATTGATAGGGATTGATTTGGAAAGCGGAATGTGGCTGGCCAGGAATCAGTCAATGAGAAGATTTTATATGTACATTACATTTGCATTACTGAAAGCTCTTCCTTCGATATTATAACCTTTAGTTAAAGGTCGACATCAAGTTCTTCTAGCTAGTTTGTGTCTAATAACAAATTTCACGACACAAACGAAATTTCGTTAAGTTACTTTTTATGATAAGTAATTTCTCAATTTTAAGCTTCACTGCGTTAACTTCTTTGCGCTAGTATGTTGTAAATTTTGATCGATAATTTGACGTTTGACGTCAATGTCAAAACGCGACGTCTCACTGCTAATTATTGGCAGCGGTTTTACAAAAACATTTCTGTATTTTCTACAGTTAGCATGTTTTTATTTGTACGCAGATATATTAGTATAATGAACGATCCAAATGCGTTTGGTTACCAAGAGCCGGTGCCGGGGCAACAAGTTCCCGGTGCCGCTGCGCCGATTAACCCGGTAAGGTTATCTTGTTGTGGTTGGATAAAAATAGTATCTTCATATGTATATATATTTCAAAATTAGATAATTTTCAGATTTTAACTTGTAGATGAACTGTTAATTAGTCTATAAAAGTACTCTGGAGTTCCCATAATATATATAATAACCTTCGAGATCAATCGAAAGATTGATTGAAAGGTCATTCATTGTCTTCTTTCGTTTTATTGACATTGCAGGCTATTCTCATAAAGATTAAATGTTTTCTTGAATCGAATCAATGAATAGGATCACACAGTTTTGGTATGAAATGGCAACCCTATGCAATATATTTTTTGTTTCATTGTACAGAAGTTTATGAAATTTCATATGGATGCTCTGCTTGTGTAGGCGCAGTATAAGTTCTCTCCCGACGAGCTGCGCGTTCTCAACGAATGCAACCGCGAGAGCTTCTACCAGCGCTCCCTGCCCATCGGCACAGTGCTTGGACTGGGCACGTATGCGGCTGTCCAAGCTGGTTAGTCTATGTCGTGCTCTGGAATTGTGCTTTGTGTTATTATGATGTCTGTGTACTGACTGTGCCGTGCAATAAGCGATGGGCTTGTTGTTTGCTATTTTATGTATAGTTTTGTTTAATTGAACATTGAATGCAAAAAAGAACTGAATTATCATTTTAGTAATCATACCCACGTCATACAATTTTCATTTTATACTATGAAAATGGTATAATATTATAGGACCGAGGACATTTCTGTGAAATTGGAATTGGTTGGCTGTTCTGTGCTGAGGAATGTTACAACTATAATATAAATGTTTATGAATGTTTAATATGGTCACCTTAAAAGATAACAAACAATAAAAATCAACTCATTAGAAAGGACCTCGGCTCAACAACTGCTTATGTAATATTCCATTTGTACATCATATTGTGTTTCAGAATAAGCTTTTATTACCTATTGATAATATTGAGTGATAAAACAGAACTAGGTTGACTGACATAGCCTAGAGGATTAGCAAGTTGAAGTGGCAGTGGGCAGGGCACATAGTGCATAGAACCGATGGCCGATGGGGTGGAAAGGTACTCAAGTGGCGTCCACATAACGGAAAGCGAAGCGTAAGCTGAGCCCCAACTAGATGGACGGATGACCTGGTTAAGGTGGCCGGTAGCATGGATGTCAACTGCTAGGGATCGGCCTGCGTGGAAATCATTAGGGGAGGCCTTCGTTCAGCAGTGGACATTTTAAGCTGTAATGATGATGATGATGACAAAAACAGAACAGGAGCTCATTCTTTAATCATAAAAAATATATATTTTTTGTTTTATTTCAGTAAATAAATTTTAAATAGTTATTTTTTATGTGTTTTGATATTCATAAGTGCTTATTGTAAGCCTAATTAAAATAAATATTTTTTTATTTTACTTTGACACCATACATTTTCATGCACACAAAATTTGGTCCTTCACATGATGGAATCTGGAAAAATCATTGGTATAATGACGACCCATGTGGTGTAATGATCGAGACGTCGGCTGCTTCACCAAGGATTCCGGGTTCGATCGCCGGGCAGTTCAAACATTTGCGTTTTCTATGTATTTATTTTAATATATATGTATGTATTTACAAACTACAGGCTTCACACTTAACTTGGGGCTAGATGGCGCTGTGTGAATAACAGTGCATATTTATTTATTTATTGAGTGTTCAATAAACCTTCCACAGTACTGTGCTTAATATTAATTAAGTGTAAGAAATTCAGGGTCTCCATTTTCCTTATTCAGAATCCATCAGATCTTTAGCGTTACTGGTTTATAAATATTAAGGAGAGGAAAGGTACATATAGCTAAACATAATCAAATCAATGACATTCAGTAGAATATTTTAAATACAAATCTGTATGAAAAAATGTTTATGTAATGAAATATAAAAGAGTTCCCCACAAATATTTGGCTAGTTTTCTGCCTGACTAGACAATTGTACACTTAGTGGTATGGTAGGTATGATAAGTGTATAAAAAATCATGAAGAAATATCAACAACAAATGTCCGAGCTGTTTGACATATATGTTTAATTATTGTTATATTTCTGACAAAATTTTAATGAATAATTCATAAAAATTTGGACCTCGAGGCGTCATTAAAAGAGTACAAAAGCACGAGCATACTACTGTGTCACTTTGACATGTAGCGAGCGACGTCATTATGAATGACGACACGATGAGCAAATTTTGCCGCGGACACTTTTTGAGTAAGATTGTGCATCCAGGTTGTTTATTGTTTATCTAAGGGTATGCTGTATATGAAAATCTTCTAATATTGTTTACCAGGTCACCTTCGCCCGAACCCTAGGTTTGGAGCTTACCCCAAGATATCATTAGCAGTTGTGGTGGGTTACTTCCTGGGCAAGCTGTCCTACCAGCAGGCCTGTTCCGAGAAACTCATGGCTCTGCCGGGGAGCTACATTGGCCAACTGCTGCGCGACAGACGCGACGGCAAGATTGTACCTGGGTAATTATTATACTTTTTTTTTATAAGGAATTATTCCTTTTTTTTTCAGGACACCCCTCCTTAGGTTGTTAATTTTTTTTTTCTTTTGTGTTTAGTTATATTTTATTAGTGTTATAAAACAAGGATAGTCATGGATTATAACTTAATTTGAATATTGGCTAATTACAATGAAGTCTCTTTTCTCAATTAACAATTTTTTTATTCAATATTGTCTATGCTCCTCAGTCTCACGCAGGTCAGTTTTTCTTGTTTTCTTTTCTTCTTAGTATTAATACTCAATATATTTTGTAACGTTCATGAAAGTGAGCAAGTCATCCCCAACACAGGTATTGCATTACTAACTGGGGAGACTTAATGCATGTATAATATTGAGTAATAAAAATAAATTTTTGTATGTTATATATATTTGCAGTACAAAGTCTCCGATGCAGCCGTCGTCGATGTTGGGCGCGAGCGCGTCGGACATCTACTCGGACGCGGGCCCGGGCAGCTCGCTCGACCTCGACACCGACCGCCCGCTCTTCAGCGACGACACCTACCGCCCGGACAGTGAAGGTACGCGACGCGTTGGTGATACCAACAACATGGTTTTAGC